>JAHZMZ010004252.1:0-10112 GCA_027743805.1 Lepidocyrtoides sp. E14 | reverse complement strand
CTATAATGCAGATTTTTGCGCACTATGCTATTCCTATGTCCGTTGGAAAACAGATTTGACCTACGTTATCTAATGTCAAATTGCATGTTCTTCATCCCATCAAATAAAAAATTGTATTGTGGGGACTTTCCTGGTTCAGAAAGACGGTCAACCCTGATTAATCAAAACTAAACGGAATGGCACGGTGCGGATTGCAGAATCTACTTTTTCAGCCAATTCTAGCGTGTGCTTTAAAATAACAGCATGCAAGTTGAAGTCCAAGTCCTTGCAAGCAACGATGTTCATTCATCGTCAGTCACAAGGCACAATAGTGCTCACGGTGCCCCATAAAGTTGTATATTTGCTATCTTATGGCTTATAGCAGTGACACTGCTTTAGTACAAACACCCTGTTCTTATTAGCTATCTGTCGCATTGAAAACGCATATAAGGTAGTTTATGATTAGGTAATCATGTCTGTCTTTGTGTCTGTCATTCCCAACCTACTCAACAGCGCAGCGTATCAACTTGGTTTACATACTTCCCAGGTCAGTATCACCCTCTGGTGTAAATTTTAAAAAGTACAGTTGACTCTAACGATCAGTGACGTTTAAGGTTTTGAAATTTTTTCATAGTAAATGTGGTACATTATATTTTTAAAACCTCAAAGAGTTAAACGGCATCAATTTAGTTAAATTTCAATGCACCATTTTGGCGTTTTAAAGATTTGAATACAGAACGGATATTTTTGTCATTTTAGATCTCGTAAAGGTGTACACGGGTTAAAAAAGAACGCCATTGCAGCACCAGCCATTGCAGTCGGTAGTTGATTTTACAGGGTTAACACCCGTCTCGCTTTTTATTACTCGTTTTATGTGCATGATTTCATGCGAAGAAGAGTCAGAGGGATTATCTAGGCCTGTATTAGGCAGATACTATTATTGTGGTCCGCAACGTTGATCGAGAAACCTCTGCGTTGGTTGGTTAGTAACAGTGACACTTTTGTGAAAAGCAATGAAAAGCATCACAGTGTCAGAAGGGTCTTCTTGTTGGTTGTATAGTTGCATGAAGAGGATGAGTAATACCAGGTCACATGAATCAGGTTTTGGAACAAAATCATGAATTCGGGAATCGAATGGAATAGTGTGACCGCTTTCACCAAGTTACGTTCCATTTAGGTAGGTGGTGATTTCCTATATAAAATGCAGAAGGAGTATAACAATAATAAGCAATAATAAAATAATAATAATGATGTTAGGCTACACAAAAGATTTTATTTTTTTGTTAGTATGCAGTCAGGCAGACCAAGCTTCCACAATATTACATGCAGTAAATTTGGAGGGACCCACTCTTACTTCCTACTGACTTTCCTCTAATAATATGATCCGACTTGATGAACCGGGGGGTTGTCTTGGCTGGAAGAAGAGTTACTAGAAGAAGATGCTAGTTGCTAGTGGATGGTCTTTCCCATAGTATATATATTCCTATGAGAAATCATTTCATCAGCAACTCACACAAGAACCCAATTATATTCTTGTAATTATGCTCAGCTAGAAGACAGTCAGGAAGCTTTCACTGCGGAAAGAGGACGTAGAGATGTGGCTTATGCGCTACTTATGTATAAAGAGCACACGTTATCACGCTACGTAAATTACGTGATATAATATGCACTAGTATGGTATTATTCCGTTATTTGTAATACATACATAATATGATACACTATATAGGACGAAATGTAGTACCTCTTTTTCGCTTGTGAGCCAATAATTCTCCTACTTCCTTTAATAACGACAGGACACACGCTTATTAAGATCTATTCAGGTATTCTTCAACTTTTCTACCTACTAGTCATGGAATCTTAGCTTTAGAGTCTAGCTAAATAAACTCTCTCATCGTGTAGAATAATAATAATAATATCAGCGTTTTCTGTTACTATGACATATTAAAATGGTAAATAGAGTATTGGAGTTTAGAATCAAGGTCATTTTCTTGGTTAGTGAGGAAAAAATTAATGTACACCTGAATGAGAATAAATACTGCAACTCTTAACTTATCCTGCCTAGAGTCTTACTGCCTACGTGATTTTTGGAAGCTTGGAAATTCGCGAGTCTTTTTTATTCAGTTGGCTACCTCCCAAGGAACGTCATGTTATCCTCTTAAATCAAAAGTTTATAATTACCGAAATTTTCAAAGAAAGTTGAATATTAAGGCAATCTGCATTTTAGAAAAGTTGCGGAATCAAAAACTTATTGTATTTGTAAATTCCAAATTTTTTAAATTTGCTGCATGAATTGTTTTTCTTTTAATTGATTTCATACTCCCTAAATGGACTAAGCTGTCTGAAGTTGGAGTCATTCAACGAGTAAAATAGTTTTGGAGGACGACTGACAGACAGACATACATATTATTGAGAAAGGTGCACATTACACGTAGCTTACAGTGTCATTAGATGGCAACGCACTCTCCGGGGAACAAAACCTGCCATAAAATTAGCATGTAACTTTTTGGTCTGAGAATTTGATAATAGTTCCCTGTCAATTACTATCAAAGAAAAATTGTACAGTATTGATCCGCGGCCATTGATGCCAGAAAAGATAATATATTATGGAAAAGCATTTTTTTCCAAGAGATGTAATACCAGACACCTGCTGCTAGTCAAACAAAATGATAATAAATTTGTATACCCCCCAGCCATTTTAGGAAAGTTAAAAATTTTTTCATATCTTTGTCAAATTTATTCATTTACAGCTAATGTTCAGAAAAAAAGTTGGAACATATATGTGAGTTAATGCGAGGAATTTTGATCGTCCTTGTTTTTCGACAAACCCTACCTTCCACTTGGATGTGAACGTATGTAAATGAACTAGGAAAGAAGAACTAAGAAAATATGTATCTTGAAAACTTGTTTGCGTCATATCACTTTGCATCATTCATCATATGTATTATTAAAATGTTTGGAAACTTTCTGCTTAGGGAAGACGTGACGTTGCTAGTAGAATGAAACGAAAGCAAAGCCAAATATTTGACATGTGTACGGAATTACAATTCCGCAAAATTAAACTCACATGAAAACCACAAGCCGTGCACGTTTTTAATAGCACAGCAAAAACTGTCTGCAACCCTGCATCCTTCATTTTGATCATTCGCAAGTCATCATATCCTGACAGGACAACCCGGATATTATATGTCAACTCAGTTAAACCCCAGCAAAGTAATCTTTTGCAAATACGTATATGAGAGCGTCAGAGATGTTTTAGCATTTCGTAAGTCTCCTCTCGTTATGTAGTCATGCCATAAAATCGCATACTTCCAGGATATTTCCCAAAGAATTCTTAGTTTGTCAACAAACTGCGTTACTGACTTTCTTTCTACTTCTTCGAACTTGCCCTGAAGGAAAGCCGTCTTCCAAAATCTAGTTCAATTGATTAAGTGTTTCATTTTTATCTGCTCTCCAACTAACTTTATGAAAGTAGACTTTTTTAAAGTTAGTCGTTTAACAACACTGCACACGCAAACAGTTGAGTAAGTAGTAGCAAGTTGAGTAGATTCATGAAATTTTTAGTTACGCAATTCCTTTTCATAGTTTTTTAAAAAAAATGAACATTCATAGAACATTTTTTTATCATGCTAGTTGTTGCAAACTAAAATTATAACTTGCGAGAAACTATGAGAGAGCGCTTACAACAAGCTAATCGCCGTCAAAGTAAAAAATTGACGAGAGAAAACTGGAGAGCAGCGGTGGCAACGCAACAAACCTTTTTGTTAGTGGACAATTGAAAAAGTGTAGATGAATGTATTTTTTTTAAAAGCAGCGTTCAGGTGATGGATGCATTTTGCTACATGAAAGACATAAAAAATGGAATGTTGAATTGTTCACGTTCGCTCAGGTTGAAAACATGGTAGAATGGTTAGACGAAACGAAGTTGGTAAAACTAGAAAAGCATTTTTGTGTGAGTGAGTAAGGAAGGAGAATAAAATGAAAAAATCATAGCAATGTAACAAAGTTCCCATTTTATCGAAACATGAACAAGCCATTTTCACTTGAAAAAAGGAAGAGGAAATAATGTAGTGTTCATTTGCGGATCCCGTACATGACATGTAATGTTGCAGAATATAATGAATATATGAACACTGGAACGGAACCACCTGTTTTGTTCACATAATCTACAATGCAATGAGAACGCACAGAGAGAAAGAGAGAGATGGGGGGTTACAAGCAGTGTCCCCATTTCCGTCCTTTGACCAATGCAATCAATGAGTTTCTCCATTCAAACACTCTTTTATGTAGGAGTACCTAAGTGGCAAAAACATTATGTATTGTGTGAATACTGTGACAAAAGTCTACCACTGAAAAGTTTTTCACCGATTCAATATGAAATCTGAAACAAACAAAACACTGGTGCTTAAACTAACTTCTGCAATGAACTGTAAACATTTCTGTAAAAAAAAAATAGTTATCAATTGTCATTTAGAAGATTTCACCCTCAGTCCCAATCATTAACGTTATTTTATGAGTATACGAATTGGAAAATGGGAATTAATTGTAAATTCCATGGGGACAATGATCACTGTAGAAATTTTCAGCGAATTGTATTTCACACAAGTTCTTGATAATTAGTGCTTAGACAAACGAGCAGATACCTATACAGCACTACTACATTACAGACAATCATTGGGGCTGCCATTAAAACCGATCTATTTTTAGGTAGCTGTGTGAATAACATTCTTGTTTTCAATATCTTTTCATATGTCATGCGTATTTATATACCATGCCAATGCACAGAGGAAATTTTAACTCATGTTATGTTCAATATTCACACTCCTCGTAGCATGCATACATGGAAAGAGAAACTTTTGTTAGTTTACAGAAGCACATATAAAGTGAACCTGTCACTAGAATGAATGTAATTATTATATTGCTTATTATCAAATTATAGCAACATTTCCACACCAAAAAGCTTCAACAAAAAGACTCTTCAAAGTTTGGTCACAGGTGTTTCTTTGCAGTTAGAACTCTGCAGATAAAACTTGGAATACGGCACTTACACTTCAGGTTATGATTGGTGAAAAATTTCAAAGGTCAATGCTACCGTTGTTGATAGAGCTCGTTTCTGTATAATTATTGCCACGCAAGTACTTAATACCTACCAAAGTTTTACGTTATTACATATTTTACCTTTTCCCTTCAATACCTTTCAATGTCTCACTAGTTGGGTTCTCTGTAGGATGGACTCAGTAAGCGTAGTTTGAAAGTCGAATTTAGTGAAAGTGTAGGGAATTAATACCGTTTCTTCGTCACAGCAATATTCTGTGCTGGAGCCCGACTTGGCCGGGAACTAGTTATTATTATTATTGCATCTTGCATTCGTACTTTCTTCATGATTGTACGCAGGTATCCACGTGAAGTGAAGTTAGAAAACAGGAGACATCACGTAATGCATTATCAAGTTACAGTTAGTCGTATAATACGCAAGCTTATTGCATGTATCATGAAAGCAGCAACATACGTCGAGTTACATACATTTTGCAGCGCAATGGAAAGTATTATTGCTTTTGAAATCCAGACTCGTCTCCCCATTTCAGTAGCTATCAGATGAGAACAATTTCCCAAAAAAAAACTACAATTTGGCTTCGCGTCTTTCAATGAAAATGCAAACAGCGAAGCAAAAAGATGGGAGCAGGCAGCGAGGGAGTGTGAGTGGAGGGAGAGAAATGAGTTGTTGTTGTTGTTGTTTTCTACATGGAGGACGATAAGTTTTGTTGTTGCAGGTTCTTCTTTGAGACATGACTATGCATTCAAAGAGAAGGAGAAAGAGAGAAAGTAGAAATAAAAAGCAAAGAAAATGTACAAGGACTTTTTGTTTCAAAAGTCATTGAAAACACTTGAAAACTACGTCATTATTGTTGCTAAACTATATCATTATTATTGTTATTATTTTGCCACCAGTCTTCTTTCTTCTCCAAAAGGCGCCCTATGTTTACCTATCATGTGTGCACGCTACATGGGAAAATTCATCGTGGTGATACGATATCCTTCATCATCAGCGTCGTATCAATTTTTTTTCCGTTTGAATAATATTATATTCGTAGGTATGCATATAATATCTTACGTAGTTTAGTTTATGATACATTCATGAATGTTATTTGTGTGAAGACATTGAGCGGACGAGTGACGATAGTAGTAAGAGCGATGATGATAGTGCAACTACAACGACAACGGTAAAGAGATTCAGTGGAAACAGCAGCGGAACATTGAACATCAAAACTCTATTCCCACCAGTGAAACAATAGAACAATCAAAAGAGAAAGTCGCACTATTTCCCATGATACAAATCCTCAATACGTGTGTCGGTTGGTTCACAGCGGTGGAGAAAGAAAAATTGGAGGGGCATACACATACTGCTAGCATGCATGCATCCCACAAACGTAATAATTTTTTGTTAGTTTTCTTTGTACACTTTTTTTCTCCTTTTCTCTCTCGTCTCTTCTCCCTTTCTACTTTCTTTCAACTATTTGCTGGTTATTTTTCTTCCACAGAAAATCCGTTTCTGAAGGCAAGGGAAGTAAAATCTTGTAAAGTGAGAGGGAAAGGAGAATATTTTGTCATTTGTTGAGACAACATTGCCAACAGGCAAAAAAATTGAACGTAACGTCTCAACTCCTACTTTGTATGTATATTACACATGTATTTGAGTACATGCATATGCTATATAATAATATGGTACTATTGTGTATCTGCGTGTGAAGAGATGTTGAAATGAAAGATGAATGAATGAAATAGATGTGTTTCACACATTCAAGTAGTTAGTTGGCTTATGAAATGCATACCAAGAAAAATGAGCAAAAGGAAAGAAGCAAAAGTTGTACAATATTCTGGTCCCTTTTTCTTTCCCACTCTTGAAGAAGGGATGAATGGCAAGGATTTTTTTTGTGATATAATTTCTTGCTTAAATACAATGCTCCACTAGACTTACGGGTAAGACAGAACCAAGCTACTCTACTAGAATGAATGTGTGTGTGTGGCATAAAAACAAAAACATTTTTTTTTCTCTCGAAAGAGACAAATTCTGTGGTATAAAGCCACTACGTTATACCAATATTAATACCCTTTCTCCGCATATACAAACCACGCATCTCAAGAAAAAAAAATCCATCTATCCAGAAAAAAAATAGCTTCTAACGACGAGCATCCAGTGTGTGTCTGCGACGCAACGGAATAAGTCTTTTTTGCAGTTTACTTATTCAACAAACCCATTTAAAGAATGACATTGGAGGATTCTATCAGTTATTTAGATAAAGAAATTGTCATGTTTGGGATATCCTGAAACAATATAATATTTCCTGCCAGCTCATATTGTATGACGACACTTTGAGAAAAACAAGTTTAAACGTTTTACCCCACTATTGCGGCGAACAAAAAACAAACCTTAGTGACAGGGAGCATTCTTACCAGAAGTACCAGCTAAATCAATTTTTGACCCTCTCAGTATCCTCTAGAATATTTTTCTATTACTTTTTATACATCTGCACATAATAGTGTACCGTGCTGAGTGTAAGATCTATTCTGAAGGAATTTTGATGCGAAAAGAAGTCCTAGCATCAAAAATGTCAACTGGAAGGGGAGAAGAGGAAGATGGAATAAGAAAAATGCTTGATATTTGACTTTTTTGTTATTCATTGACTACTTGACTTTATCTTCTCTCCGCTTCCAGATGGAATGTACACAAAAGTAAATACACTCTACACTACTTTCTACGTCGCTGTAGGTAAGTAAATATGCTGTTCAGCTATGAAAAGGATGCACCAGTTTACAACAACTCTAGAGACATCATATATGTGGCCTTGATGACATTTTTCCCCCCATTTCAAACCGTTTTGCTTCTCTTTTCAAAGAAATGGATTACCACTCCTTTCTTATTCTATTTCTAGATAATCTAAAGGTTCAGCAAAGAAGAAATCCGGTGAAGAAACATTGATCGCAAACTTCAAAAAGTAAGTTAATATGATGTTATACTCATCTTTTCTGTCAACACTGTGCCTACGGCTAATGAAAATCTTGTTTAACAATTTATTTATGTTAAAAAATGGACGTGGGTTTTAAAATTTGCTCGAGTAAATGGACCCAACACAGCAAAGTAGTGCACTAAGGTAACATGGTAAGTAAATAGAATGCATGAACCCGGTAAACTGACGTTTGGAAGCATGGTTATTAATGACGATTTACACTATTACACGGAACTCTTTCATAAAAATTATGACTCCCGGAAAACATGGCGAATTGACTCAATGTTGATGTCAACTTTAAATGTTTGGAAAATATGCAGTAAAAAATTGCTAAGCTGCATGTGACTTCCATCTCCCAATAGTCCCAGTATTTCCACACAGAAGGTTAAACGTTCAGAGTTTACTTTCTAATGGCAATCCATACTAAAGTGTGTTGCTATTACTATCTGTGCAACAGTTTTTGGGGTATCGTCCTGACGGACAAACAGACAGACAATCAGTAATTGGTAATTACAATTTTGTTGCATAATAAGTACATGTACTAGCATGCTACTTTAATATTTTAGTATTTGTTTTCTCGAAACATGTTTTAGTTTCAATTTGATGAACTCAACTCATGCATTTGATGAAAGGGCTTTGTAAACATCACTTCTGGTGAATAAAATATAGAGTCATAATGTGGTTATACATATTATATGTTTAATGCAAAACCATATTTATTCAATTAATTCATTTCAGTACTGGTGGATATGTAATCTCTCTGAAAAAATACACGTTATTTATAACATTATATCTTTTATTTGCATAAATTTTATCACTGTCTTTTTTCACTACCATAAATCTTTATTATTGCATCGTTCATTGTTTCAAAAGTAAATACAGTTGGCAGCATGGCAAACACAGCAACTGACAAAATTATTGAACAAGTTTGTTAAAGCAGTTTCTGAAATAATAGATCCAGTGAATTGAAAAAGGCGTTATGCAGTTCATTCTGTCCTTTCCTTAAATTGAAAGAAGGTAAAATAGTGCATTGATATTTCTATAATGGTCTCACAGTCAGTCACCGTGAACGCAAAGCTATCAGTTCAGTCTATTATTCTCTGGCTTTGGTTACATACAAATCAACCAATTTGAGGATATTGAAAGATGTAGTATGATATATGTAGGTAAGGCACAAGCAATGAGGAAGATTCCTCTTTGCACGTCTCAAAGAACAGTTAGTTCCGCTTGGGGATCTGCATACTTGTCTCGATGTGTATAAAAAAGTTGAAGAAGGCAATCGACGTATTTTTTATGGATGGCATCAATTTCCTCTTGGGTTGGGTTCTCTACTTTGTCCAAGTGAATAGGTGAACCAACTGAAATAGAAAAACCCATTCATTTTGTAAGCATATTGTCATCTGAGCAGCATAAACGTATAAGTGTCTACATTGAGGGAGACCCATAGTAGATCCTATAACAATATACTTGTGTGGAAAGACAGAGCAAATGCAAAAGCAATTGATCGTAAATGATTTAGATTCCAATTTCAGGGTGGATACTCCACCATAATAGATGGGCGACATGGCAGCATAAGAACAAAAACGCAAGAAAATATCAAGAGCAAGAGTCACGCTTTTTTTCTCTCTACGTCTTTCCAGAAAATTTTCTTTGTTCGTAAGAAACGACATAAACGAAAGACTTACCAACTGTTGTAATAGGACGACGCTGAGGGACAAAGCCCCAGGTATACTGAAATATTCCACGTCCTCTGAAAACACAAGGTGCAAGACCAAGTACTGCTTGTAATTTGTTTTGGATTCTTCTTAGAAGGGAGCCCTCCGGGTTTGCAACTTGATCATAAATGTCAGTCTCTCCGAATGAAAACACAGGAACAATCGAGGCGCTGTATTGAAAGAATAAAACACACGAAAAAATGTAGAATGATTCAACAGGAAAAAATAATCGTCCTAAAGCCCGTAAAACTTGAAAAAATATTGGGTTTAGCTGCATCAATCATGTTTGCGGAGCTATTAAATGTTATTATTATTATTATTATTATTATTGGTATTAAATATTAAGCTCGGCTTGTACTAGAATGGATATTATTGTAATCGTAAATTACCCGTGTCGTAGTGCCATTTTAATGAA
>JAHZMZ010004251.1:0-13385 GCA_027743805.1 Lepidocyrtoides sp. E14 | reverse complement strand
AACAGAAAAAAATGTCAAGCCGTAGAACACCCACCCACAATTATAACACTGACAACAACAAAAAAGAGAAAAGAGAGAGACTTCTGGCGTAATTTTTCAAAAAAATATTTTGCTTGCTACTTCCACAGAATGGAAAAAAAATTATTTCTTATTATAACTTTTTAGCGTAACTGCTTGTGCTGAGGCCCGTCATTTTTGCCGATGATGATGATGATGATGGACCACGATGTCGTTTTTTTCGTTGCTGCGCTCACCACCACCGCCGCCGTCAGCAACTCCAAACTAACTACTACGAACAAAACGTTCCAACAAAAATGGTTCTTTGTGGCTTAGAGAAAAAGAAATTAAAGCTGTGACGAGGAGGATGATGATGATGCTAGTGGCAATATTACTTTTTCTTCATGTGTATTCAAACTTTCAAACATTTGCATTGCAATGTGTATAATAGCAATAATAGTATACATGTTGCATTAGAATGGCATGGTGGGGCGACATCATCATCATCATCAGCAGCAGCAGCAGCATCAACAGCAGAATCATGGCAAAGATGAGAAGATAAAAAAGCCACAATGCAATCAATGCTCCCTTTCCTGATATTTATCCTCTCATTCTCTCTCTCTCATCACCATGATGAGTGGAGATGAGCTGAGAAGGAGTCAGCTAAAACAAAATGAGTAAGTAGGGAAGAAAAATAGGCAAACTTTCAAAAAGCGATTTAGCTCAAAGTTTAACAGGACATAAGAGGATTGAGAAAGAGAGGGAGACTTGTGTGTCGTGGTGTTGTTTCATCAAAACGAGCGTTATGTGGCAAAGAGTGCAGAAAATGTACATTTCACATTTTTAGAAAGATACATCCATACATAATCATTATATGGACATAAAATACATTTGTAGGAATTTCAAAAATAGGAGAGATAATAGTGAAAAAAAAATAATAAGAGTAATAAGTTAAAGAATAAAGCCGGTCGGTGGTGGCGATGGTGGCTTCGGCATTGGTACGCTTACTTCTTCTAACACCACTACTACTAGTGATCCTACATTGAGGAACGAATATTATTAAATGTATTTTCTCTCTCATCCATCCATCCATCCATCTTTCTCTGGTAAACAAGAGAAATGCAATGGAAATGTACCAATTTTCTCTTCTAGTTTTTCGTAATCTCTCACACTTTTTCTCATATTTGAATAGGTGCATGATATACTAGTGGGTAGGTATATTCAATTTTGACTTTATTTACTGCCACAAATATAGTTGTTGCAACATGCTTATCTACTATTCGTATATATATGTTCCTCAATGTTACTTTGGTACACTGGAAATATTGTCTTGTTGCTTCAATTTTACTTGGGTATGTACAAAGTAAAATTACATTAGTGTATTAATATAACTAAACTATTATGTTGTACAAATAGTTTAGTAGATATAATAATCATAAAAACAGTTCTACGTACATTTTTTTTTCACTATGCGTTTCGTTACTTTGGGTGTTCATTCCTATAAACATTTTCAGCTTCCCACACAAAAATTGTAATCACCATCCTCGTCATCCTCGTCACAGTCATACTTTCTGTACGGTTTTTACAATGGGATTTGTGTACATCGTCGTCGTCCCAGCACACGATTTTTTCTTTAGGTAATTACAATCTACATTCGTATCCTCGTCATCTTTATTGAAATTGCGAGATGCAAAACACACAGTTGAACAGAATGTTTTGCCTGTGTGGCGAAAAAAAAAATCTTGCTGCCAGTGGAAAGAAAAGAATAGAACGGGAAACAACAAAAGAGAATAATTTCGGAAGGAAGGAAGGAAGCAATGGGAAAAAATGTTTTTATTATTTTTCGTTGTTTTACTTTGTATCTTAATCTGCTTTATCCTCCCACTTTTCATGTTCGACATTCTCACTCACTACAATATATAATGTGGAGGAAGAGGAGGAAAGAATAAAAAAGAGGAATGTGTTTCCAACCTGCTACTACTCTACTCTATTTTGCTATTATTATGATGAGCGTGACGTATGATGTATAACCGGCTGCCATGAGGATAATAAGTGATGTGTGCCATGTCACCGCCGCATCCGTAAATGTGTACAAAAAATAAGGAGTTGGAATAAGCTTCGTATCAAAAAGAACAGGAAGAAATGCTATTTTTTTTCTTGGGACCCTCTTTTCTCTTTTGAACAACACTACTATTGATTATTACTATTAAAAGTATAATGATTTTTCTTATTTCCTAAGTGCATTACTACAAATAAATGAATATCAATGCTAACAGAGTTTACCCCAAACGTATTATGGAATGTACTATGTGCCTAATAATAATTATTATTTTCTTATGACACACAAACTTGTGTTTTTTTTCTCAGCGTCGAACATTACACGTTCCGCTCAATTTTCTTCGACTAGTTGTGTTTTTTTTCTCTCTCTCTCCTTCTATCATCCAAAAAGCTGTTCATTTCTTCCACTGTGTGCTATCCTCCTCAGGGAAAGCCTTTTGAATTACATCTCTACATATGTTGCAACACCTATGTTTTTCACATTTCCAACGAAACAATACTGCCAAAATGCATTCCATGCCAAAAACACACCACATAATGTGTATTTTAGTACGCAACTACAAAACTTTAATTACATTTTTTACCAACTTCATTATCAAACATCTTATAATATGAGCTTTATATAAGCAGCTAAACACACACACATAGTGACTTTTTCTAGCGCGTTATCAACATCAACGGAGGATTGGATGCATGGCATGATGAACCGTGTCTTTATTATGCATGTACATTTTTTCCTTTGAGTTAATGCGTTTAGATGCATATTAAATGTTGTGCAATCAAGTCAGTTGTTGGTTGCATTGCATCCAACGACACACCCTAAATTTTCACACTGGTTTTTGCTTGTCTTATCCCCCTCGCACAAGTCTATTTTATTGTTAAGGTAGTGATGACGATGAAGATATGGAAAACTTGTGCACAAGTCTTATGACCCTTGCAAAATTTTATATTAACTGGCATGTACATTTTCACCAATTTCTATTTTCGGTGTGCTAAAGGTACATAATCCCACTGTCACCACAAGTAACATCTCGTCAGAATCTGTTTTCCTTGAATCACTCCAATTTCTCTGACTTCTTTACATTTTAGAAAGGAGATAAAGTGGAGATTTTAATATGTATCTGTTAATTCATATTGATTTATTGTGAATCAGAGTGAGAAAGACGGTGATAGTATTCAATTTCAAGGAAAGATGAGAAGCCACCATCGTATCTAATGTCCTTTTTTTTCCTGCATCCAAAAATACTGCTTCTCTTGCTTGTTTGCTGAACTGGGTAAAACACAATTTTTGGAAGCACAAAATACCTACTTTACCTTTTCTTCGGAATATTTTAAATTTAAATTAAATTTGAATTTTCTAATGTAGAAAAAGGTTGGCATTTTTTTCTAAATCACTCAATATTATCGTAAATAGCTAACAAATTAGGGCGCAAGTTTAATCAAGGCAATTGCATAAATATTTACTATTTAAAATTTAGGCCATTTGAAAGATTCTACATTCTATAAACAATTCTAAAATCATCTGCGCACCTTTCACATAAATTTGTCGTGAAGTGAAAAATAAAACGGTTTGCGCAGATTGAAGGGAATTTATAATAATATATATATTTATCACTGAGTATAAATTGATCCCATTTATCAAAACGTAACTTTGTCTTAGCAAAACTATTAATTCACAATCAGTCAGCATGTTCCGTTCTAAAGTGATGCAATGAATTGCAACTGCAACTCCCTATATTCGATTGCCACCAAAGCATTCTAAATAATCGTAGACTCAAGAATTTTTTTTTTGCTCGAAGGTGATTTGAAGCCAAGTTTGATTTTTTACACACATAAAATTGCTGTATGCATTTAATACTTTATTATGCCTTTATAAAAAGATTTTCGCACTATGAGATTCTCCTTGGAAGAAACAACTGGAGCTGAAACTGAGTGTGTAATGTAATAATGTAATGGTAAAAAAGTAATTGATTTAATAAAGTTTCAATATAAAAGCAAAAAATAAACTGAATAATAAGAGCTAGAGTATAGTTTTGTGGTGGTTCATTTTTTTTAAAAGCCAAAGATACATTATTTTTCGTACTCCTCGTAAAGTCGAAGGATATATTTCTATATTTTGAACATACATAATATGTATATTTATTAGGCTACTCTCTCCTGTGAAATCGTTTTTTTTTTGTCATGAATGCAGGCGACAGAATAAAATCAGCAGATTTACAATCCTTTTTTTTAAATTTCAACTTTTAACTCTCCTCCTGTGCACATGCAAAGACATAAAAAATTTAAATGACTAAATTCTATCTCTTTTTCCAACTTTCGGGTTAAATACAATCTCCTCCCTTTGCCACTTTTTTTCTCGTTTTTTCTCTATTTTTTATTATCTTAAAAGAATCTAATGGTAAACTCAAGCGTGAGATGGATGCAGACAAGTGAAGCAGATCCATCCATCCATCCTTGCGCACCCGGTGTACCTATTCTGTTCAAATTCAGAATCCTCATCTTCATTCATTCTTCATTGTTATTGCATTTTTCCATGTTGTTTTATATTGTCATTATGTATTTGCTATTTGCCCACAATTTATTCACTGTGTCTATCAATTTATTTATTTATCCTTCGTGATGATAATGATTGTCATTCCTGATAAGCTCATTAAGTAGGCAAATAGATCTTAACCAATTATTATATGCAATTAAGCAAATCATTTTTTCAACTCAAGGAAATTTAACGATTTCATTTTAAAAAGCAATTTCCCTTCTTTCAACATCAAGGTCGTGTATTTTAGATTTAACTTTTACCCAATTATTCGGGGAACTACTTAAATTACTGTGAGATTCAAAGGGAGGAACCATGGAATATATAGCCCGGTATGGTGGAGGGTAAAAACATTGACAGCTCTACGACGACCGGATCATATGATATGCAAAACAACGCTTGCCTTGAGACGATGACGACAAACGAAAAATGAATGCAAAGACAGACGAGAAAGGAATCTCGTCAAAAAGTATACACATCAAAGAAATTTATGACTTAGCTGCAGTAAATGATAATTATTCATGAAGTTGCATAGTGCACTCTATACTTTTTGTGTGGCCTGCCATCCAAAAGTTTTTTTTTCAGCAACAAAATTAAGCTCGTGTCTTACTGCCTTGCTTGTTTAAAAACAAACAGTTAACATTTTCCCTAGAACGACAAGGAAAATTTATAACACGAGGATTGACGATGCTAACGATGATGATGGAATATCTCTTTTTTACAAATTATGATCTTGAGAGAACAGAGATAAAAAATGTTTTCCTGCTTTATTGCATTTCCACTTGTGTGGTGGAGGCAAGATGTGTATTTGCATTTGTTTTTTTCGATGCTTCTTCTAAAATTTCCAATTGGAAAAAAACTAAAAAAAAGTTCATAAGCTAAGCAGTGTATAGTCACGCGTGCCAAAAATTTCACGGTACGATGCACTACTACATATTTCGCTTCTTCATCATCATCATCATCATTATCGTTGCACTTCATCCCATTTTCTTCCTCTCTCCACTTAAATACTGCCCACTACTCCAATTTAATACGCATATTAAAACCCTTCTTTTATTAAACTGAACTGAGGAGACTTTACAGGAAAAAAAACTGTTCAAGCTAAAACAAGAATTTTCGAAACGCCTAAATTATACCTACAACAAATGTGTAAACTCACTACTCACTCGTGGTAAATGTGTGCTATTTTACAGCACTATTGCATTGCAGCCATCATGTCACCTTTTTATTTGTCTCCTCCCCATGACATCCATCCCCAGTTTTTACATAAAAAAAGTACAATAGCAATATCATGCATTTTTACACAGTGAAAAACTTAAACGAATACACATTTTTTTTCTGTTTTCTATTTTTCTTTAAATTACAAAAAACAAAGAAAATATATACGTAATCATGATGACATTTGACTTGGTTAAGACATTGCCGCATTTTATTGCACAAGGGAAAATAAACAACCCAATTAGATTTTCATTCTATCTTTTTCATCCTCTCCAAAATACAAACAGACGGAGAAAGAGAGAGAAAATCAAGTCAAGTTGTTAGCCATATATCTACCAGCGTTGTTGCATGTTTGCTCAACTGGGATCATCACACCCATATTTAACAATCAAACAAGAAGCATGTTTCAAGATATTGCTTAGCAACTGCTGCTAAATAATAATGGGCGTTCCAAAAATTTATCGGCCAAGATATTCAAGTAGTGTTTCTACGGTGAACCGAAATTACTGCGAAAAGAAAGTTTGGGTTTTCATATTTATTCTTATTTTTATTTTTTGGAAATGCAGTATCCATTTGTCATGACGAGTTTTTTTTGGTAAACTTATATTACTGTGGTTTTCATGCCCGCCAAAATAGGTTTTAGAAGGAAAAAATAATCAGAAAATGTCTGAAAGGTTGTAACGCAGTAGAAACAAAGGAGAGTGGAAGAAACGGACGAATGGAAGATTAGTAAAACCTTTCACCAAGAACAATTAATAAATTGTCACACGTGTGCCAGAAAGCCGAAAAGAAATCTGTGCTTGCATCAGAGACACTCACGGCTAAATTGACTTGACTTGGAGCATGTGAGCATTGTATGAAACTAGAAAGAATGCAAAAGAGGATCAACGACTCAACGAGTCACACCATGGAGACATAATGCTAAAATATTGAATATATAGAGGGATGAATAAACGAGTAATGTTAATTTTTCAGATCATAAAGTTCAGAGTCCACCAAAGAATATCAGTGTTTGTTCTTTTCCGTTAATAAGTATGTCGCATAATATCTGTCCACATTGTACCAATAACATAAATTAATTTGGTTTCTTTTTTTAGAGATTTCGTCTGTTGTTGTTGTTGCTGTAGTAGTTTGTTGCATTTTCTGAATTGTTTGGGCTTCCCAATTTTCCTTTCGTTGAAGGTGCAGTACAAAAAATAGAAATGTTCGAACGGAAATACAATAATAGTATCAAACGGGACGAAATGAAGTGATATTTCACACCTTGTGAATATGTGCATAATTTGATAAGTATAAACGTGGTAGTAAAACAGTATCAAAGAGAAATATACTAAAGCGGACAAGTGACGAAGACAACACACAGAATGTTACAGTAATACTAAATCATTGAAGTACTTTGGTCATAAAGTGTAGACTAAAAAGACAGTGACAAAAACGTAAAGACGAATCTGTTAGAACTTTAAATAAGACATGACGATAATAAGGCATTGACGACGTCACATGACACAAACTGCACATGGAAATCATCAGTGACTGTAAACTGACCATAAAAGTGGACTGACTGAGTTTTTCAGCAAACTAGAGACACACGTCACAATTATAGCGGTACATGGTTTTTAAATACTCCCTCTCCATATTCGTATCATCGCGTACATTTAATTTTGTACACTTCTAAGCGTAAAAAGTCTACTGTTAGTTTTCTTCATAAATTGTATTTATTTTTTATTGCTCGAAATGTGAATTCATCTACGGTTCTACGGTACAAAAATCGTACAGATTTTTCTACGTAAATACCGCAAAAGTAAGCAGAAATCGCCATTAAAATTGCGAAAACACAAAAAAGTAAGAAATTTACTTGAGTTACTACTTATTAATGTTTGGTCCAAAAGAAACTATTTTCTACGCTAACTAAATGCGCAGTAGTGGTAAATAATATCTAAATTATTTTTAAAAAAAATAATATACATACATACGACATGTATCGCTCACGCGACAATACATGTAGCATGTAGTAAGCACGAACATATTGTTATTTGTCTATTTGTTCTACAAAATATCCAGAATAGCCTCCAAATTTTTCTTTACATTTTTTTCTCGACAAAAAGATCATTCTCAGATGCAACTGACTAATATTGGTATTCGCCTGACAGAAGCATCCCACATGTAACCTCACTGATATGTACACCAATTACACAATTTTTGGTAGTTTGTCCTGTCTTCTTCATTAGTAACGTTGCTAATTTATTTCATTACTACTTTCACATTCCTCTCTCGCGGGAGAAGAGATTACTTTGTGCAATAATGCTGCGCAAATTGTAACTGAAGTTTAACCAAGAAACCACTTTGTTTCCACTGAAATTAATAGTGAATGTTGCTTCGTGAGTATTTGTAATATAACCCAGTGCCTATTGTCATTTTTCACTTGCATGTAATCATATCTTACAAGAGATAGGAATAGGAGTGACAAGCTTATATAGTGAGCCTTTTAGCTCACAACCAAGAACTTAAAACAAAGAACGGAGACGATACTAGGTCTCCATTTTGTTGTGCCGTTGTACTTGCATACCATTCGTAACCATTATTTAACATATATATCATTTATGAAATACATTCTGTTGGTTACTTTGATAAAAAAAAGTAAAAAATTGTCAGTTTACCTTGTCTTCTGGCTTCTTCTCGGCAGCTTTCTGTAAAAATTGCAGAGAAAAGATGCAAAAATCAACTTAAAGTGGGAATCCATATTTTCTTTTTTTTTTAAATGCTATCTCTAAATTACTTTTCCTTAGTTTCAATAGCTTTCTACAATCAGTACAGTAGTGGCGGTAGTAGTGTGTTAAATCAGAACATGATAATATGAAACACAAAAGGAATTTGGAGCATTCATGGAACGGTAGTAAAAAGAGTATTTTTTTAATGATGGGAACATTGTATCTACTTCAGATAAGTCGTTTGTTCGAAATAGCTCAGCTGGTGCCAGTGGTAGAAGATAAAGCTAGGAAGCCATAATAATTACGCTTTTTTGAAGGATGTGTCGCTGGTTTCATCTCAAAAATAAATAGGTATTCACATCAAACAAAAAGAGATGATAATCTTATTGGGTGAGGGGAAACCTTTCATAGGTTTAGAGATGGGAATGATGTACAAGAACTGTGCTCACTTTTTCAGTTTCGTAATGATTGCCAAATTGATGCCACTGTATCGTCATTTCATTTTCATTCTGATGGCCATTATTTCAAGTGAAAAAGTGATACAGAAGAAAACCCAGAAGGTTATTGGCTGTCCAATGGTAGTACACACAAAGTCAGCTATTTGGGACACTGTGTGACGGTTTAATAATATTATGACGCGTTAAAATCGGACGCTCTGTTTCCTAAATAGATGCAAATTAAGTTAAATGACTACATTTTACATTCTACTACAATTTTTATATTTTTGTTCAAGTTCAAAAAAAGGTGGTGGCTTTCTTTAAATCATTTCAGTAGAAGTATCTTTGTTTTCATTTCATTTGAAGCGTTAAGAAAAGATAAACAAAAGACATTGAAGACTGTGAGCTCTTTCCCTTCGATCTATCCATATATACCAGTTTGAGAATTTGAACAAACACTTTTTTTCACGACGACATATCATCTTCTTCAATCTTTTCTCCTTTTGTTGGCATTAAAATAAAAGATTTTGTAAATCAAATCCTTTGTCATTGCACCAGTTGAAGTAGAAGCCGCATCGAAAATTAAACTATACAAGTGTGACAAAACTAATTTAAACGAGCAAGCTGAGGGTTGGCATATCAATATATCTATCTATAACCTACACCCTTACATTGTATATTGATACCTTGCCTTGCACCTACAAACAGTGACTTTCATTGTCTGAAATTCACACAGACAAATATACATAGGTACACACGTGTATGTACATGTATAATACAATCTGTGTGTCAAGGACACTAGAATAAATTGGGATAATGAATCATGGAGGTGAGACGATGCTTACTACTAGATTACAGCTTCAAAAAAGTTAATTTGTTTAGATGACGGACACCACCACCGTGGCTATATCACCCTACCACCAACACCAAGAAAATTGCTATAAATTTTTGCAGATTAAAACAAATACATATATCATGAGAATGCATGGAGCTACTTAATTGTGGCAGCAGCTGCACTTATCCTTCATTGCAGTGAGGTACACTGACGTATGTACAAAATTCTCCTAAGAAACGTTAAATTGCTTCAACGGAAAAGGATACATTATTTGCAAAAGTCCTGTTATTATTATTATTATTTTAGGAAGAGCTATAAACAATTGCTCAGAGATAACGAACAGCGAAAGTTTATATGACGAAGATTCCGTGTAAGTACGGTAAATATTGAACACTTCACTACCGTCACTACTGGAACTGATGATGCTTATTCAGCGCTTGACTATTCATTTTGTTTATTTTTACTTTAGTTTAACAATGCAGTTTTGCAATACAAGCTATAGTAATAGCAATACTTAATTTACTGTAATAAATATACTAGAATCAATAGGTAGGTGCAAATCGAAAATATTGAAAAAGCTCTTACTTTTACTCAAATAATGAATACTCTGGAAATTTACTGATGGTAGCACTATACATTTTAAACGCAATCGTGTAGGCAATGTGCATAGTGCAAAAATAAAATTATAGCCGGAAATCATAGATAAATAACGCGTGAAAATAATAAAAATAATGGTGCATATAATAAAGTAACGGAAGGAAAAAATAAATAATAAAATTGTAGTAGGAGTAGTAGTTGCTTTCTTTGTCTAAATACGAGCGTAGCAAGAGTAATTATGAAGAGGCAAGAAGGCAAGCGTTCACATTTTCGTTTACTTTGATCATAATTGTTATTTTCGGCTTAATTATATAGTTGTCTATTTATGTACATTGATGGAAACTAAAGGAACTAAGATCTACATATTATAACTGTTTTTTCTTGGACCTACTACGGTGCGTACGAAATGCCAGAAAAAAAGTGCATTCAAGGATAAATGGGATAAGTTGGCTACATGTATTTTATAAATCAAGTACTGGCTAACTACTATTTCCGGGAGTTTTTCAGTTCTCTCAAAGGAAATTGACTGTGCAATTAATTTCATGCCTAATTGATTTTGTAAAATAACTTTTGTTAAAGGAAAATAACAGTAAACGTCGTTATGACTTGCTACCTTACATTTATATTTTCTTTCATACCGATTTTGTATGAGTTTTTACTGATTTAAGCTTTTTTAAATCAGTTTTCTACTAGGGAGTAAAAAGGTTTAATTTGTACAGACTGAAAGTTTAAGCATCCAAAAATAGGCATGTAGTAATAATTTAAAACACTTTCGATAGTACTTTTTTTTCTAAAACTCGGCAAAAAATTACTGCTTACGAATATACGGAGGCGTTAAGAAAAAGAAAAGAAAGTAGTATTTAAAAGAGTGAAATAATAATAATAATGATAACGTTTTAAAGGTTTTATTACGGACCAAGAGTGGTTCAACATCATCTCTGCTTTCAATGTGTGATACTAGTAATGTCTCTAAGATTGTTAGTTGTATCTTTTCATGACTGTTATCACTATGTTTGACATTTGAAAAAAATATCAAATTGTAAAAAAGTGTGGATTCAACAAAAAGTGGATCTCCCAGGTCGAGATTTATATGGCAAATTAGTTGTCATATTTTGCAAATTAGGCAAAAATATGCTACCTAAAATAAATGTTGTATGTAAAAATAGTATTTAAAATTAGATGTTTAATAAAAAGAAAAAAATCGTGTGTAATAATAATTTCCAAGCTTATTAAAACTATCTCGACTTGGCATTAATTTCATCAACGAGGCTTGTCCTGGTACAAAAAAAATAAAAAAATAAAATAGCTTCTTTAAAAAATCAAAATACAATTTACAAGTAAATTTGTAGCCAAAAAATGTGTTGTTGCGAAAAGAAAATTGCAATAAATACAGAAAACTGAGTGAGGGAGTGAGATTTCTCAATAAAAAAAATTAATGAATGTCTGTTCAAAAACAGTGTCTAAGTATGTGTTTAAAAAATGGTGATCATTGTTAGTTTCATTGTTATGTTTTGGAGAATGAGTTGTGTCCACTCTGACCTCAAGAGCTGGAGGCACATGCCTCCGCCTTCTAGGGGCTTCTACAATACTTGATTCATCATCACTTGCCTCCTCCTCCTCTTCTTCCTCACTTGATTCCTCAGACTCCGTCACTTCCGGTAATTCAGGCAACTACATATGCACATCATCAACATACAAAAATATAGATGTTTAAAAATCTTCAGTTTTGTTGCATTTAAAAAGTCAAGTTTTTAGCCTCCGTACTTAAGAAATAAATACGCTAAAAATAATAATGCTTAAGTACACCAAGACGATGCCTAAATACTTATATGATATTTCTCTTTATGAATTTATCATGTTCCTCATAGAAGTTTAAACGTCCAGAGTAGAAAAAAATACCACCAAGTTGTATCGTTACTCCTTGTGTCTCGGTCATGCTGACTGACAAGTAGACTGCTGACAAATACTTAATTGATTGTCCACAAGTTGTAGTTATTTTTTTAACGATAAAAGTATCGCCAGTGCAAAAGAGTTTCGTTCCAGTATTGGAGTTAGTACAAAGAGAAATGAAAAATCCACACAACAAACAAATTGAGATGGTTACATGCAGGAGGGTTGCAGTAGTAAGACCGAGAATGATTCATTCTCTTTTACCAGTTGATAAAAGCATGCTGACAAGGAGTTGACTTACCTTGGAATCAGATGCGCCAGGTTTTGGCTTTTCTTCCTCAATAATTTTGGGTGGTTGCTTGGCTGGCTGAGGAGTTTCGGCTGGCTTTTTTGGCTGTGTCTACATATTTAACATTATTTACATCTTTTAATTGGAACTAACAAGTTCACATGCATGCCTGGAAAATTTGGGCATTTTACTCAGCTACAGTTTGAGGAAACTCACTAAAGTAACTCAACTCAAATGATTGCTGCTACTATCAACTAATAGTTCTCATTATTTTATTGTCTGTGCAATTTTGACTGTACTGAACTGATAGTAAGTGAAAAGGCAAGAAAACTCCAATTAAAAACAATTCAGACAAAATAAATGGGACGAGACAAGGTTTACTTTTGGCTTTATAACAGGCACAGTTCGGAATAGAAAAGAAAAAATCAAAAAACAAAAATAAAACGTTAAAGATAACCGCACTTACAGTTTTATCTGTGGCTGTCGTTGTCGTGGTGATGGTGGTGGAAGGAGGTTGCTTAGAGTCTGGTGCTGCTGGCTTTTCCTCAGGCTTACTTGGCTTTTGTTGGGCCTCTGACGGTTTCTCCGTTTGTTGTGATGCTGGTTTTTTCGCCTCAGCCTGCTTTCCAGATGGCTGCTCAGGTTGTTCTTCCAGCTTCTTTGTTTCTTTCGGTTTTGGTGTCGGTTTTTTCTCTTCCTCCACTACCTTTGGTTCTGCCGTTTTTGGCTTTTTCTCAGAGTCGTCCTTAGGAACAGGTTTATCTTCTGGTTGTTTGTCTACTTTTTCTGATTTTTTCTTTGTCTTTGGTTTGGTTGGCTGAGA
>JAHZMZ010004250.1:0-10670 GCA_027743805.1 Lepidocyrtoides sp. E14 | reverse complement strand
TTGATAACTTATAGTAATCCAACATTAATTTTCCCGATTCTTTTCTTTCGTATTATGTATGTAGTAGTACTTGCGGAACAAGTTAAGAAACCTGCAATGTTAAGTAGTTTACTACTAACTGTCAATTCAAATGGCCATTTACAGGAGAGTTGAATTATTTTGCATGAGAAATTATTGATCATATTGACCTTAATATTCGAATGAAATAACTTCCAATCATGTATTTATAAAATAGGGTTAAATTTCTGCGGTGCATGCCTAAAAATACAAGTTGATGAAATATGTTTGCTAGAATGAATAAGTGACTTCGTCACTTAATTATGTACAAAGATTGCATATTTATTTTACAGTAATGATAACATAAACTAGTCGGAAATGTGCAATACAAGTAAAATTTGTGTACGATAATTCGCGCACACTATACACAAATTTCACCTTAAGTTATTTTTAATGTTGCTTAAAGATACGAATTATTTACATGATATTTCACTTTTGACTTTCCATGTGTACGTAAGGAAGTTTACTTCAAGGTGGTTTATACCGCAGTTGACTTACCATTTTGGAATCTGGGTAGGCTTTTCTCGTGCATTATATGGTGTTTTAGGAGACATTCTTATTTAAATACGACTTGGTGCTTACGATTTCGTTGTGATGGCTTTCATGGATTTCTGAACATGACGAAGCGTATCTGCTGGCACGTGCCTTTTGAGTTGCGTATCAAACGATGAACTTTCCATTAAAACGGAGAAAGCTAACTTTGCTGACATTCTAAAAATAAAGAGAAAATAAATTTGTAAAACACTAGCTTTTATGGCATGACATCAAGCAGAAAAGTGAAATTGTTCCCAACCTTGTATCCAAACTGCCCTCTTGTAAAAATCTGCATAGCATAGGCAGTAATCTCTCAGGTACCTCAGAAAGGCATCTATCAGCTCCTAACTTTTCAATCAATTTAGTTGTCATTCTCGCCGTCATGCATCGGACTGCAGGATTCTTATGCCTGCAACGGACAAAAAAGTTTAAGTGCTGGGCAAGAGTTAAATTCGGAAATTGTTTCTGATTTTAAGATAAGGAAGTACGCGCACCTAGTTCCATATAAATCCAAACAATTAAGCGCTTTAGCGGGGTTGACATGTAGAACGAGTGCTTCAAGCGCTTTGCCACTATCCTCTCGAATGAATTTGTTTGTGTCTGCTGCCTTATCTAAAAGTTTCTCCGCAATCCTCTCCGAGTCCTACAAAAAGAAAAACAAACGTAGACTTAATAACGTTTTGTGTGGGAGTTTCCACGTACAAGTAAAGTCGCCTTTGTAAAATGTAAATAACATCCGTTATGGAATGACGCGTAGATATTTTGTGCATTTGAAAGCAAAACTGAAATTATATGAATCGGTGCATTACGTGTTCCATCGCCTTTCCGAGGTTCATAAAAAGTTCTCTGAAGAATAAAATTGCGGCACGACACACTTGAGATCGTAAATTCATAACATGTCTCAGTGCATTCATGTTGACGTTGTGAAGGTCAGATCTGATGAATTCTGGGTGGTGCCGTGCCAGGCGTACAAGCTGTCGAAACCCGTCAACGTTTGTTTCCCTATTATTTTGAATATTATGAATCATCGCCAAATTACATTTTACTTGCTCACAGCAAATATGAATTATAATGTATTTCTTATTGCTAAAAGTTTTTGATAATACATGATTATATATCGTAAACACCTATACAAGGCTATATAAATAATTTTCTAGAAACTATAAAAACTAACAATAAATATATGAAAAATAGGAAGAAGAAACTGATTGCTCTCGGCAGTAATCATAAAGTAAGGCCATATAATATAGGTAACCTATTGACTAGAAGCAATCTCATTACTTAATAATAAATCTAATACAGTAGAGCTACCCAAAATCTACAAAAAAATCATTTTCATGTTGACTTACCAGTCGGATGCCTGAACCTGTAAGAGAGCTGCTGGCAATGCATGTTTTGGAGAGCTGACAGGCTTTAAATCAAGAGGGAAAAGTTCTGCATTCATCCCTCCCATGTTTCCGGTTTTGCCTCGAGCATTAACCTCTCGAAACGAGCTGTAACAATCAATACGATGCAATCAATAATAATTATCACTACCATTAAACTATCCGAGTCCATTAAATGTCAAACCCTTTTTTGGAAATATTAATGATAAATTGGAACAACTAAGACAAATACAATAGTCCAGGAAGACAATGACATTATGTAACGGATAATGTCCTGGCTGACGTATTAACAGTCTCATGAAAAGTATGTATCGACTGGTCAACGTAATTTTGGTTGTTTCACATAAAAAGTCGTTTTCTTACCCTTTATAAATTTTCTTTGGAACAATCTTTGAGTTCATTCTTCCGGTCATCATGCCCCTACTCTGTTTTGGCAGAGTATTGGAAGAACTTTCGGACTGTGGGGTCATTGGAAACTCCATGTCGTCTGTAGAGTTTCCCAAATCTATTAATGCGTGATGATTAGTCAGTCGACTGTGCAACATTCTTCTTCCAGGTGAGCTAGGATGATCCATCATGTCATAATAAGAGTTTACTCGTCCACCAAGGCCACCGTAAATGTCATCAACACCAAGGAGGTTGCCCGTTGATTTGGAGGATCGTAGGTGAGATGACAAGGAATGGTGTAGCGAATCGTGCTGAAGGAGTGAATAAGTGTTTCCAGAACCAGCAGAGCTTTCCCGAGATGGTGCTTTGTCTATGTCCAGCATTGAGCTGACGCGATGGAAATGATCCGACTCGTGATGCTGATAGTCACCACGACCCGTTGGTATTCCACCGTAACCGTTTTGTAAGCCTTGTTGATGACGATGATTATGCTGATGCTGATGATAGTCCAGTCTGGAGGATCGTCCTGCAGTCTGTTGCTGACTAGGAATGAGAGCTAATTGTCTTTCTAATTCGTCTTGGGGTCTGCTCATTGACTGTCTTCGTCCAGCCAATACTGGTTTTCGATGCAGTGTCATGAAACCATCTCCAGCTCCACCAAGATTAGATGAGGAATGATATGGAGATGGACTAATTATGTCATGCTCTGCAAGTCCACCAGTGCCGTGCTCTGTGGACATACGGCTGAGGGAAAAAGAAAATTAAAATGACTGAGTGGTGCAAATTGACGCTAATAGCCCATGTAAATTAAACACCGGCAAGCGTTAATTTCAAATTTATGCTTATTAGATATTAAAATAAATGTGTAAGTACGTAATCTTTATTGCTCGCTACTCTCGAGTTCGTCCGACTAATGTACTACAGTGTAATTTACGTTTAAAAATACACAATATTTATGCTCTTATGCACATACATGGAATATTGACTTGGTTCATGTTATATTCGATTTTAGTCACGTTCATGAACGTATTCATAAAATTTTAGTCTTGTCTGAAACAATCATATTTAATGGGATCGGTCTCCAACAATATAATATTATCTCACGTTGACGTTGGTTGACTTTAGCCTTGAATGATATTCATGCATATTTTGATAGAATAAAGAATCACATTCGCATGCAACATACAACCCTTGGTATTTTCATGTACTACTAATGTCAACTTATAAAGGAGTAAGGTAGACCATTATTTCAGCTATCCTTCAAATCCACACATCAAAAAACTTTCTGCAAGCTGCTTGGAATTTTCCTTGGAATATTTGATGTTTATCAAGCCTTACTTAACTTCCGCATTTCACATTGGCTAGTTTTTGGCGTCGTGACGGAGGTGACTTGGAAAGGTGTCCTTCAAAACACTAGTAAAAATCCAGTGTTTCAGATGTTGCCAGTGAAAACTATATACGCTTTTAGTTTGATGACCATTACAACCGCATTAAAAGAAAAATCTATTGTGATATTAACCCGACCAATCAATCAGGGAAGTTGTACCACAAGGACTCTTAAGAGCCCAAAGTTAACTAAGAAAGTTTTTATCAATACTACATTTCACACGATATAGATCTTCCCGAAAAAAATACTGTTTTTCTTGGGGTTGTAAAGGTTCATTCAATGAAACAAAATAATAATATTTGGATAGAAGCTGTGGGCGCAATAATATCTTTATTGCGTGCTCCATGCTCTTAGTCCGAATCCTTTCTCTTTTCATCAGATTTTATTCATCAGACTTCGACTTGGATAGACGTTTGACTTCTTTATGCACCCTTTTCTTTCCCTTGAGTACGAAACAATACGAAACTGGCAACACAAAGTATTACACCGCCAACTTGTACGGAATTGTACAGTGGCATTTGCTTTTGGTTTTGTACATAGTGAGAGAACTTCGTATAAGAAAAATACTGAGTTACGACTGAAATGCTCATAAATCATTTCTCAAGGTGCATTAGAGGATAAAGACTATAGAACTTTTTTGCAAAGGAGCGATTAATGGTATATTTATGACTGCATAGACGATTACGTCAGTTCAAACAGTAAAAACTATTTTTGATTAAAATCACGACCACGCGGTTTAAATATGTAATTATACAAAATATATAATATGCATATTTTCTGTGGTATTGTGCTTTCAAAAGACGTATATGCCATTTAGCTAGCACTGCATTACTAGCATAATCTCCTTCTGCAACATTCTCTCTCAAAGTACATAGCTCACAAGTCTCCGCTCGCTAAATGCGCTGGTTTCCGCTAATTACTTAGAATCGCAGAAACAACTCAATGGAAGCTATATTTGTACCCAAGGACGTGTCCACACCAAGCTTTCTCTAACTTTAGACATGTTATCTTGTTAACAGAGGCCACTGGTTTAAAAATAAGGAGTGATCTAAATCTCACCTTTTTGCGCGCCTATTGTTGTTACATAGATTTTTTAAAATAAAATAATGTGTTTATGGAGGCAATGAATATAACTTTGAACTTTACACGACATGACTTTTATCTAGTGGAAACAAAGTTGAGGTCAATTTACGCAGTTAGTTTCGGTAAAAATGACTGAATTTTAAAGATGGTGCGTGTTTTAGATACCTAAAAGTATGTATATTCAGTTTTCATTCAGATGATTTATCCAAGCAAGGTGGAAAAACAACTACGCATTGTTGAATCAATAAATTTTGATGACTTTCTGTTTATTTTGTTCATGAGATAAGTTAGCGATGATGTGGTTGTGTAAGTAATGGCTAAAAATCTATGGTACAACACCTCACTTCTCATTGGCAATGAAACTGATTATGATTACATTCTTTTATTTCACAAAATAACAACCAGCAGTTTTTCGATTTATGCAGCAATATTGTCATAAATTTCCCTTTCGTTAGCTAGGGTCTAACAGACTGTATAAAATATACAACAGCAAATAAAACTCCTATATAGGCATGTTGCTGGTCTGGTCACCTATCCAAATTTTCGCCCTACTCCGCGTTGCTGCAATCAACTTTGCTTGCCCATAAAATAGCTGCGTAGTTAATAAATTCATTGATATTGAGACGCCAACGGCAAATAAATACGAGCATACATTTTTGCGAGAAAGTGAATGTTGTTTTCATATCTAATATTCTTCACATGCAAAGCACATTAGGATCAAGGAGAGATTCCTGGGACACTGGAAGAAAATGTGATTCTACTACACTACGTTTTTACGATCAACACATGTGGGATGCATGTATGTGGCCCAAAAATTATCACGTTTTTTTTCTAGATGACCACATTGTTTACAATAAAAACGAATTCCGTCTTGGACAACGCATTACGCATTGTAGCCAAACGGCATTATGTAGGCACCTTATGCATATACATAACTTTGCTGGTAGAAATTCGAAGGACATGATAATATTTTTTACGTCCCAGTATGCTACAACCTGGTATAACATTCTCAGAGTGCTTTATTTCAGCCTACCTGCTACTTTCAGTCCCATTTTCCGTATTGACTTTCTTTTGTGATGGAGAAGGACTCTCGAGTGAAGTATTCTTTATAGAGTTGTTGGAATTGGATTCTTTGTTGTTTGTGGTGAAATCGCTATTATTAATATGATATTCTAGTGGAGGAATCCAGCGAAGTTTCTTTGCAAATAATTGCTCATGCTCACTAATTGGATGAAACTCAATCACTGGCGTGCTCACTTTCACCGACCCCCGACGTTCAATCTTGGCTTTCAGGGGGTCCATGGGAAAAGGAAATATGTTGCAACAGCATTCGAAGCACATGATGATTAATTACTTCCTTAATTACACTTTTTATGCAAACAGTTGCTTAAAACAAAGACTTTTAATGGGATTTGGTTTATGTTTATTCGACAGTCCTACATATAAAAATGTTGAAAGAAAGAAAATTCTGCAGTACATAGTTGTCACACTTTATCCGGTAAGAGTAAGCACACAACTCGGCACCCTTGCTCTCCCAAATGAACAATCTGAGCGGGTGCGAAAAGCCAACTAAGGAAAAGTTTTAATAATGTCACATTTTTTTGCACGAAGAAAATACGGGTTTGATTGCTGAGAGAACATTGAATGGAAATTGAAAATTCATACATCAGCCATTCCATCTATTATGAATGAATATGATTCCTCACTGTCATTTTAATGAGGTTAACATACATTCCTTTGTATTCTAGCCGTGCTTTAGTCAGGTATTTTCACGGTTTTGAGGAATTTAAGTGTTTTCTGTTTTCTGCTATATGTACGTTGGCTTGAAAATTGAATGAAGTATGTATTTACCAAAAAATGCACTACTTTTGCCTTAATACGGGCATTGATTTTCCCCATGCCCATGCACGTACTCCTTGCTACTTGTTTATGAAAAAATCAGCTTTTTACTCAATGAACACGGTACGCTTTAGTGGTTTCAATTCTGATAGTTCAAAGAAAATCAACACCTTGTATCGACACGAACATTTAGTGACAAATGACTACCATGTCATGTTATTTTTTCTACTTCAAAAAGTTCAAAGAGGAATATCCTCATTATTGTTACAGTGACTGTAAAAACTGAGAGAAAGAAGATAAATTATGAAGAATATGAATTGCATGTCACAAGTTCACATGTGTAGATAGCCAAAGCCAATATGCATAATATCCGATATACTCCACTACACATAATGTGGGTTTAGTAGTTTCATAATAATAATGCCAGTTCTCACAAATGTCCTACTTTCCCTTTCCGTATATTGCGATAAATGATGACTTTGGAAGAGAGAAAAGTTGAACCAAATTTATTTTTTATGAAAACGTTATTTTTCTCAACCTTGTTGCAATTTTGAAGCTATGCTGCACAAGTAAACTGACAGTGCAGTGCTGCCTTTTCAGAATAAAATGTTTCTGACACAAAAGGAAAGTAGCATTACATTGCAAGCGGAAATTGTACACTGATGAATTGTTCAACCTCAACTTGATTTGCAATTTCCGAAACAATGCATCGCATGCAAAATAATTTTCTTGCCGAAATGGGTACTATACTGAATGCTGTTGTTCTTGCCTCGTTAGCTCAAATTAAAGTCGACCATTTGACAAAAGTTATTGGTTATTGGGTAAAAAAATGCTTACCGGTAGTCTGACATTCGTGGTTCATATTCATCCAATATTGAAGCGACGTCGGGAGTACTTTTCCAATTACGTGAGAGTCCATCATCCCCCTCAATTACGTGGTGAGCAGCCTTTGAATTGGAAGTTCCAGACTTTTTTACGGACTTTAATGACGACTTTCTTTTCGAAGTACGATCAGAGCCCTCCTTTTTTCCATGAGAATTGTTGTTGTTGTCGCTACCTGGTGTATTGAGTGTGGAATCTTCGACTGGCGGAGAGCCGTTTTTCCCTTCTGATGCGACCGATCCCAGCGACTGTTGTGGCTGTTTTTGTTCAACTGAGGGCTGTATGTAACATAAAAAAAGGTTAAGTAAATGTAAATCCCGATTGGGTTATGTCAGAAGTATAGTGTTTCCAACTCATGTCAATGAGTGAATTCCAACAAAATGTAACATGTTAACATACCGTGTGCACACTTGCAACACTTCCAGCCCCAATACTTACTCCAGAATCTCTAGAATTAGATCCAGCACTGTCAAGTTCTCCACGTTTCTTTTTTGCTGCAGCCAGCTCTTCGGGTGACGGTCCAGTTTGCTCCAACTCCACTCGATATACTTGATACTCTTGCTGAAGTCTGCTAACGATCTGCTCTACCTTATCTGGCTCACTGGCAGCCACTTTTCCCTCTTTCTGACCTTTCTTTGAAGAATGCTTTGAAGATTTAGATGTTTTCCCCGATTTTCGAGAGTCTTTGCCTTTGTTGCTTCGGGGTAGAGATTTATTGCTTACTTGGCTGGCTCGTCTTTCTGCTTGAATCATCGCTTCTGATTTCATTGTTGTTGGTGAATGAATATCATCTTCTTCATCAGAGCTGGCAGCAGAAGACTCGGATTGATTATTAATACCCCTGTCATCTTCATCAGAATAGTTTGGTTTCATATTCGGGCGAGATGCAGAAAAGTATTTATCCCTCAAATTATTCACCGGCTGCAGTGGTGCCATTCTAGCCCGTGACGGAGCTCGTGTCATAAGAGTGGGGTCGTAAGCATCTGCTGCTGAGGTTAAACCTGCACTGCTGTAATCACCCATGCCATCCAAAGCACTTCCATAATGATAGTCATAAGTTCCTCCAGGCATGTGTTGTGGTGCCATCAATGGATCTCCACCTCCTCCCATGCCCATTCCAGCTGCATGTTGCATGTTATTATTTCCACTTGGACGACCTCCCATTGTATTCCCGGCGAGAGAATATTTATTGGGAAGTAAGGAATGAGAGTACGAACCGTTAGAAGACATGCGACCACTGTTGTTGTTGTCGGGAGGAGCAGCCCCTCTTTCACCTCCACCAGGCATACTCATTCCACGTCCCACTCCTCCACCACTATTACCATTCCCTTGATAATAGTATCCACGGCCCATGCTTGGATCCTGCTGCAAATTTCAATTTCATGTAACGTTAAAATAAATCTGCGTGCGTGGAGTTTGGCCTCGTATAAACGTATTTTCATTTGTCATGCATGCATGCCAAGTTTTGGCATATCAATAGTGAGTTTAAAGTCTCTGCTTCCACGTGTGTGTATCAGTTTAAAAATGAAGCAAAGCGACGACAACGATTATGGAAATGTAATGACCGTGACAAATTTCTAGTGTAAAAGCAATTTGAGTTTAAGCATGTATTACGATTCCGTATTTACGTGGTATTAAACTGTCACTGTTAGTCATAAATATAAATATTTATCGATTGGGTGGGAGAGTAGAAAGGCAGGAGCAAATACGGCGATGATTACATGCAGGCTCGTATTCCTTGTTGCAGAATCCTTTTGTGCCTAAAACTAGGTAGGTATGTATAAACTAAAAACCGTATTTTTTAGGCAGCGTTAACCGATTCACCCATTGAATAAATTTTACGCATATTACGCAATAATGTATATTATATTGTCAACAACTAAAATTGCAATAATTCATGAAATTTAAGTGAAAGCATCCTTCAGAATTTATAATCTATTTTACATTATACTAATTGCTTACTAGTCAAACTATCTTTTGAAAAGTTCTGATATAAATTTGTGCGAGTACCAAAGGGTTTTTTGCTCGTATTCTAAAACCATAACTAGCAAATTTATTTTCAAACATGGCCCTACAGTTCCTATTTTAACAAAGACAAATCCATTTTTGTTGATTTTTACACTTCACCTGGTCCGCTTTTCTTGCTGCAATAATTATTTGCTAAATATAAGTTCTACCTGTTTCAATGAATTTATTATCTGTTTCGGACAAAACAAGCCCACAATCATGTATGCGCACAATGTGTATTGATTTTTTGCTTTTCTAATAATACCATCGGCCAGCTTATCGAAGCCTTTTAATGAATCCTAAAAGAGTGGACATATATGTATATGATTAGGAGGGGCAGTATACGTATCTATCGCCATTTTTCCTCGTTATTTGTACATATAAAATTTGCTGATGTATTCAGAGCATGAAATGTTGATTAGGTAGAATCCAAACTTACTTAATCAATATTGTATGCTAATTTCACAGTGCACGCTACAAAAAGATACAACTTTAATACGTGAGCGAATTGTCAACAAATGTGCCTTTTCATACTTCTATAGCAAACCTTTCTCTACCCTTACCCTTGGCTCAATTAATTAATACCTGTCCGTCTCATTGCCAGCAATAAGCTAAAGTGCAAACTAGATACAATAATGTAGCATTAAAAGTATTTCTTTTTAAGGCAATTCAATACATACATATGTATGCAATATGCCAAACAACCATGTAAATACCATGTACATGCATATGATAATAATTTTCTCTTGTTCAAGTGGTAATAATGACTAGCAATGACTGTGGTAGTTGAAATGTATTGGTATGCAATGATGACAATAATGTTGTGCATTATTTTTTATCTCTATACAACTTTCTTCCGCTTTAACAAAATCCATAATATTCATAAATGAGTTAACCTGTTGGTGAGCCATTTTCGGTGATGAGGTATGATACTGAGTTGGTTTGTATGGGCTTCTATAATCATTCCAAGCCATGATAGGAGGAAGTTTATTTTGTTCATCGTCCATACCCTTTTGCCTTGCTATCAAAACGGATGGATCATTCTCGGGCACAAATGCTTGTGTATTATTATGATGATGCGGCGGCGGTGGAGCAGGATGATGCCTTAC
>JAHZMZ010004249.1:0-10366 GCA_027743805.1 Lepidocyrtoides sp. E14 | reverse complement strand
TTTTGAGTTTTCTCCCGAACACACAGTACTGCAATTTATTCGCACACATTCGCATATGGACAGGTGTCTTGCTTAGTAATAATATAGTTTAAGAGTTGAATATTGAGTTTTAACCACTAATACTTCAACTTGTTTTGACAGTGTCGTCAACACATAAATATTTTATTGAAACGTCATTCCGCCCCATGTAGTATACATAATACGTCCTTGGTAAGAGAAGATTATATTACAGAGTACATAAAAAGTTAAATGAGTTTAGAAATGTGAATGCAATGCTGAGTGTGCTACTCTGAACTTAAATCAATTAGTATTAAAGAGACATTCAAAGAAGTGGTGAAGAACAATGATAGCATTGAAGAGAATCTCTCATTTTCACGAAGTACTTACTTCATCTGGTTTTACGACATTGCCACTACGCTCACGAACCACCGGTTTTACTCTGATGCAATCTGATGTAACATAATATTTCATAATTACTTTTATGTTTTATTTGTTTTTATTATTTATCGCTCACTTTTTATTATTATTAATATTAATATAATGGTTACTATCCCATTATGGCACTTGAGCCAATTTAGGCAGCTTCTTTTAAAACAAGGTAACCTTTTTAGTGTCATGGGTGTAATAAGAGACATTTTTTTTTACTTTTCCAGCTTCATTTTTTAAGCCTCCTCTAAGTACAACTCACAAATACTCCAAATGTATGAATGCGCCCCAATTTAAAGGAGACTACCTATCTTTTTGCAGTTACGGATTTTATCAAAATAATTCAAGAGATGCTGAATTAAAATAAATTATGTTAATAATAAGCAAATACAGATATTTCTGATCGCCAAAAATGACACGTAGTATATATTATGAACCACTTTAAGGTGAACTTGAAACTCGTTCACCACGCGATGGAAGAGCGTTTCTTGGTGTTTTACTTTGTTGCTGAATTGTCTATCCATGCTATCACCATGATCACCTTATGTTATTTTCTTACGTGAATTTGAATGAACAAACCGAGTTCTTCTTTTTTAACAGAGATCTCCCAGAGCGGAGTTGCGGGTAGTGAGACACATGGTTTTATACTGTTGCTTTTCCCGATCCGGGTTGCTCAATTTAAGGGAAAATTTTTTTTCAACCGAGCCGAAACACAGAGAAAGGGAGAGAGAAACAGGGACAGAGGCACGCAAACAGGGAAAAAATTCATGAATGCTGCTTTTCAAGCCCAAACTCTCTATTTCATGGTGATTTTCATAGATATAAACACAAGTGAGTAAAATACAGTCGTACAAAATTGTGTGGGCAAACTATAGCAATATAAAATGATGCATGTAGATAGGTTGTAGTTCAACCAGATAGTTGAAAAGATGTGTATATTGTTGTGTATGTATTTCCTATTTTACTTTTCTGCAGTATGAACAAGAGGTAAGTAGAGGTACACAATATTGGGAAATAATTTAGACGTACAAATAATGTACATATGTACAAATTTGTTACAAGTGTAATTACATTGCAGTGTGTGCGTGTCTTTTTACAACAACAACAACAATGTAGTTTAAGTAAAGAAAAATGAAAGGACTTCAGTTCCATTTTTTAAATCAAACCATAATATTCGTTACAAGATTATATTTAAAATTACAATAACTCTTTACGACTTTTTTAAACGAATTGTCTCATCATTATGCTATTTGAAGGGTTTTGTGATTACACATGTCGAAATGATAGGTTGGTTGGATAGAGTATAGGTAGTTGACTTGAATGTGTTTTTTCTCTGCTTTTGCTTTGCTTAGCCTTTTCATCAACTTGTAGCAGTAAACCTGAAGCTCAGTTCTCTCTCTCTCTCTCTCCCTCACTTCTGTCCCTCTCTGTCTGCCTTTCCTTCTACCGTCTTGACTTTTTGGTCTATGTACTGATGTGATGTTGTGAGTGGTGTTTCCCGTTTTTACTGCACATGCCGAAGGAGGTGCTCCAAACTTTTGGACTTGTTCTCTCTCCCAGTCGACTAACAAATAAGTAAGGAGAATCATCCCAGATGAACAATAACAGAGTAAAAAAGGGACTAACCCGAGGTTACAATAAGAATAAAAGTAGAAATGCATCAAGAAGTATTTGAGTACAGCAGCAGAGCTTAGTGAGACAGACCCATCATTTGGCAAGACGTTTATTTACTCCAAATCAAGAGCATAACTATTATTCGTCAGAAATAGCTATTTTTTAAGAAATGGCAATGTATCATTATTATTACATACATGCAAAAGTTACTCTGAAACTGTAGCAAATATTTATTACCTTAATGGCGGCGTTATTCAATATTATTATAATTATTCATCCATTCAAATGACGTCAAGAAAAAGTCAAATTTTCTTCAAGAAAGAAAGAAAGTTATAAAAACTTTTCCTTCCACTTTTTCCTACTTTTTGTTTCCCAATTACTAGTTAAAGGTTATATAATTTTTGCTACATATCCCGTAAAAACGGATTTTCTTGACTTTGTAAAAAATCCATAAAATGACCCAAGAGGTAAACTCAAGAAATGAAAAGACTATACATGCTTGCATTTTTTTATCCTTCACAAGTCACAAACATTTTGGCCCCTGTTATACAAATGCTGCATGACAATGATGCAAGAATTATTATCATCATGACCGTATCGTCATCATGAAAATGCACGCAACAATTTTATTTCTTTCCTCAGTTTCTAAGCATCCTCAAGCACACTAACATCATCATCATTATCATCATGATTGTCATCTTTTTATTCGTTCTAGCTTTACTATATTTCCACCCTATTATCTCTGCCGTGTTCTTTCTAGAAGAAGGAGAAGAAATTCGAAAACCAGTTATCCGTATCCGTTCTTTTTCGACTTCTTCGTACTTAGAAATTCGTTTTGTGTTCTAGCAAAATAATCACAGTTTATGATGGGCGTGATTGCCAACGCTAAAATGTAAGTTATAGTATCAAGAGTTGAAATAAACCGAAAAAAACAAGTGTAGAAAAGTTGCGATGCAACAACAGTCAGATAAAACAGAACAGGTAATGAAGGTAAGTTAGATATTATGGACGGATGAAATTGCCTATTCGCATTGTTAAATAGGGTTTCTTTATACCAGGATTACAACTACAGAGAAAGACAACTCGAAAAGGTGAAGTAGTGTTTTGATTAGACACGAATTGCAAATCATACCAAGGATTTTATTTTCTTTGTCTATTATTTCAATTTTATCCTTGCTTTTCATCTTTTCCGTCTGTGTATGGATGGACTGTATTTAACATGGCTTCGCATTCATCATTACTTTTATTGATGTAGCGTGCATGTATCAATGCCACTTGTACAAACTACTTGACTTTTTACATCCTATTAGCAACAAATAAAAGAAGCCGTCGCATTGAATCAGGTATTGTAGAAAAGATACAAAAGCGCCAATCCGCTTCTCTATTAGTAAAGTAGCACACATAATCGTCAGTACTTACTATTGCTTAATGTGAATGATAGCAGCAATGAGTAGCCGTTTGTTTCTCCTGAGAGATGATGCCACACACTGGCAATGGGTGACTTTCCACGTTTCCAGTATAGACGTACATTTTTCAATATTCTTTATTGACCAGTTTTGAGGGCATTGTTAATCTCATCTGAACCCGATTTTGGTTTGGTCTATGCTTATTATTACCATAAAAAACACAAGCATTTACTGCCTTCGTACATGTATTTCGCAATTTCCAGTAGACTACAAAGCGCCACTGAAATATAGATTCTGTATGTTTTTGTTTCATTAAATAGGCAATTTTAAGGTGTTTATAATAATAACAAGATCGCTGAAAGATATTTCATCGTGATTCGTGTATCATGAATTGAATCATGTTTACTTTTTCCCTTCAAAACATGCCTATCTATTTACCTAGGTACCTGTAATAATATCAAATGCTTAAAGCCAGCAGCAACGATTGACGGGATAAAAAAAACCATAAAGTTGAGTTTATCATTCACACTCTTCTTCAAGAGCTCTGTGTATGACGAGAAGATGATCGGCTAAAGTGGGCATGTGATTTGCGATTAGGTTTATGAGATCATTATTTAATTTTAAAGTATTAAAGCAATATATATTTCCTCCTCCTCTTTCTTGCGCCTCCCAACAAACACCTCAATTTCATGCTCATTAGCGGAAAAATAGTCCGTCAGTTGGCTAGATTGTTATTATTACCCCAACCTATTTGCTTTCACGCACTCACGCTTGCGTAAGCAACTCATCTAATTTTTTTTCACATTTTATCTCATTTTTGCTCATTTTACAGTCTCATATCTACTTGATAAGTTGTGTGTGGAAGTGGAGAAATTCGTGAATGTAATTTTTACAAATAAAATCTTTATTATTTTATACTTGCTTTTTTATCGTCCCTGTCTTGACGCACTCAACTTTATTTTAATGCTTTTAAAACAAAATTTTATAGTTGGCATTATACACTTCTGACAATTTAAAAAAAAAACTTTTTCAAAGCAAACAAGGAAAGAAAAAGAATAAAAGCAAATATAAATAGTCAACAGTTGTGTGATTCTATTTGAATTTACTTTTAAAAAATAGTAAAACTGCCACATTTTTTTTTCTTTTACGAATTCACTTCCATTTTAACTATGCTATGCTGCTGTTCCTTATGTAACATTAACTTGCTTACTTTTGTTTCTGAGCAATGAACGAGTTTATAAAAAAATCAGGATGAAAAAGGTTCCTATATTATCATTATTATTTGATATGTGTGCGGTTTTTAAAAGTAGCAGAAGAAATAATAATAATAACAACAAAAGATTGAAAAGGGCTTGAAACTTTTTTTGAACAAGTTTGGTTTTTTTTTTTTTGCATTCAAATACAAAAGCGATTAGAAACCGGAGAGGACGCGAGAGAAAAACGGCTATTGACCCTTAGTTTTTTCTACGCTCACTTTTAAAACTCATCATCATACCATACCGTATCGCACATTTTACACCAGACACACACGTTGTGTTTGTCCAATCCTTTTCTTCTTTTTATTATGATTACCGAGTCGACCAAAAAATACGTGCACCTGACATGCTCTTTTTCTCTTTTTTTGTGTACACATTCATATTGGGGTAAGCTTTGAAAATGGAAGTTTTTAATTTCTCTGGAATCAATGCGTCCTTTGCTGACAGATAGAAATAAAACTTAAAACATTTGTATCACTCATTCATTCCCTTTAACTGTACGATACTTGAAATGCATATCACAAATTTGTTTTTTAGCTCACTGCAGAAGCGAGCATCTTGTACAAATTATATTATATGCAATAAATGCAATGTCAGTCAAAACGGGGATTAGAAAGGTATTAATGTAAGCCTTGTGTGTACCATCACCGCCGAAAAGTGTTAACTGCAAAGGAAATGCAGAAAACAAAAACTACTTATTATATCGTCAGTATTTACGACAATAAATAAATGGAATGAAAAGTTTATTAATAAAGCAGCTACATGAGCAAAGTTCAAAACATTATTTTTTTGGAAATACCAGGGAAACTAAAACAGTTTTATTATTCAAAATGCTACTTTATATGCGTGTGAGAGTTAGAGAGTGCGAGAAGCGTGCCAGGTGCCAATTCTTTTTACACTCTGGAGTTGTAACAGAAAAGGTGAAAATAAAAGGCAATATAGCAAGTTTTTGCTGTAAATACATATCAACAGCTTGCCGTTTATATTTGCTTTGGACAACTGCATATATCAATAGAAAAAAATTGAAGAAATCGTTGCTTATTGAAAATTACAAAATACAACAATTAAAAAAGTACTTTTTCAATCTATCCTTCAAAAAATTCAGAATGATCGGAGGTATCATAAATCATATATTTATTTCTACTTGAGGTAAGTAAATATTGCAATTACAGCTGAAGTAGCCGTCAAAAAATGGCTCATTTTTCCATTCACAAAATACGTCACACCAACCATAATATGTGTCCCAGTACTACGACGACTTTTTGGCAGTCAGCATTTTAAAACCTAAACCGAATAGCACTTTTGCGTCAACAGCTGCAAACACTTGAGCTCTCGAATTCCAACTAAAAAGCATCAAAAAGCAAAAGTAAAGTAACTAACGCAAAATGTAAGTAGGTGTCTACGATATAGTTTCAACGGGAGGGATTGGGGCTGCTCGCTACAGCACAACACACTTAATGTACATACACATACGAGTACGAATGATATGATGATGATGATGATGACAAAGCAAGAGGATTACTCTGATTACTATTTCATATTATTTCCTCTCCTGGCTACCCAATAAATCTATAATAGAGGCACAAACAAGTGATGATGCTTTTTTGATGAAGTAAGGCATATTAGAGCTGTCAACACAGATGTATGTAGTTCATTATATTCATGTTACACAGTAGTGTACAGTCAAGCAAAGGAAATGTTGGTGGTGGTGGTGAATAAAAACAGTTGAATGAAATCTTATTTGATGATGACGGGGAGGAAAAATCATGTAATATGTTTTTCTATTGTGAATCAGAGTAAAAAAATACCACATGGGCTGTTTTGAGTCCCCAGTGTTGTTGGTGATAGCTCAAAGAACACGTTAATTGAAAAGAATGAAGAAGGGACAATTAAAGGGCTTATTATATTCTAAATCTAAACAGTATACTATTATCAATACTTAACTACCCTAGGTCGTATGCGTATACCTTATGTATTTCACGTTGCCCCGCCTGTATAAAATATTGTAAAAAAATGTTGGCCTTTTCGCTAGCAGCAGAAGAAGAATGGGCGACGGGGAATAATGATAATTTACACATGGTGGTTGTGGTGGTGTAATAGATCTTCAGCATTCAGTAGACATGCTTTTCTATAGGAGGCATACGGAGGCCTTAAGAGAGGGTGACAAGTGACATCAAGAACTATAATAAATTGAATACGCGTTGACACTTATCATACACTTGTTATTGTCATTATTGTTTTGCCGTAAGATAATGATGATGATGAAGTGCAAGTAAATTATACTAAACGTTAACGGTGCACAATAAGGGATTACAAAAATGAAGTAACAAATTCAGTCTAAAAAACAAAAGTGTTGTAGATATAAGTATCAGATGAGATAATAATAAGTAATAATGGCGGAAATACTTCAGTTCCATAAAATACAATGCGTAAAAGGAAATTGGTGCCCCATAAAGTAAACCCAAATTGATTTTTCAGATTTGCTAGCTGAGGTTAAAAAATGAATTCAGACAAAACTTTACTTCTTTGCATTTCAAAGTTGCCTTGTTATCTCCCTGGAACGTAATCACAGCAAGTAACTTTGATGATGACAAAGTAAATCTTTTTTTACAAAAAAGATTCACTTCAAAACGGATGCCTTTTATACTTATATTCTGTCTAAAAATAATATGTAGAAACATTTAGGTACATACATATTATCATCAGAGTTTTTTAAACAAATATGCCACTTTTCACTGCAATACTATCACTTCAACTTGTCTTCTTTCAGCATAGAGAATGGTTTATTGCGTTAGTCAAAACAAACCATGGGAAAAGTTTTGTCCTCTGGCAAAAAGACAATGGTTTCCAGCTATTTAACAAGACAAAAAAATATCCAACTTTGTCTGACAAAACTCATCTAGTCGTCATCTCTCCCTTTTCTCGCTTTCCAGATTTTTTTTCCACAATAGGCTTTACACTTTACAGTTAAAGTAAGAAAAGAGCGAACTGAATGATGATGATCAGTCAGTAGTATTTTTTTTGTTTGGAGCATCAAAACACCATCATTGTACATAAGTAAAAGAAAAAAAATTAGGGGAGAAGAAGAAGAATAAGAAGAAGCTATCAGCTCTCTGAGCACCAAGAGAAATTCTGTATAAGAAGAAAACATGTTTCTACTCTCCTCCTCCTTTCCTTGTTGTTTTTTTTCTTCGTTTTTGCTCGAAAATCTTTCGATTCTTCATCAAGTAGGTAACAAGCTAAAAAAAAACTTGATGATGACAAAGAACGAATGTGCTGATGATGATAGAAGGAAAATAGGCAAGCTACAAAATGCATGTACCCTAAGCGAGTAGAAGTTCAATCTATTATTTATAAAGAGAGGCAAAGAAATGGATGGATAGAAACATAATCATAGCAAAAAAGGAGACTATACCATCATCATCACTACTGCTACCCTACCAACCGTATGATTCCTTCTCATTCCACTACTTGTACTTGTTTCATTATGTATTATATGATGATCTCTATCAAGTTTAGGAAGAACAAGGAGGGAAAGATCGTTGAAAAAAAATAGTAAAAAGGAAACGTAAAAAAATTAAATATCGCACAAAATGAAGGAGAGACAAAAAAGTAGCCAGGATAAGTTTCTGTATTTGAGCGCCATCAACCTTATCATCGTTTGTGATAACCATATAATATAAACATGCACATATAGAGTAGTTGTTACGGTTATTTTGTATGGAATATATATTCAAAAATATATACTACTACTGCATGCCTTAATATGGCACAGGGAGAAAGTATCTACGGTGACTACAAGAGTTACTTACTGAACAGTTAAGTTTACTAGGGGAAACGGTTTTTTTTTATAAGTAAGTAAGAGAGGAACGGAAGAGGAACAGTCGGTCGGTCTATCATTCAGCAGAGAAGTGTTTACAGTGCTCTTAATTATCAAAGACACCTGGGCCGCACGGGTATTTTCCCACACTTCTATCTTCTTCCCCTTCTCTCTCTCTCTCTCTCTCTCTTTCTATCTTTTTTTCTCTTTTCTATCCACAGTCTCCTTTCCCTTCGTCTCCCCTTTCTCCTCCATGCGAGTGGTGAAGCTGTTCCTGATACCATGATACAGCTACCTAAACTTAAACTACTGTACAAACTGGTATTGCCCTTCTACTTCTGACTAACTCTCTTTCAATGTGACTCTGCTCTGCTGCTGCTGCTCCGGCTTTTTGCTTTGTGACTACGATGTTCTTCCGTCTTTACTTATCTCTTTGTGCTATATACTCTGATCACAGGGTTTTTAATAAAAAAAAATATGTGTATGTTTAAATATATAAAAATTTATATAAACTTTTGTTAATGTTCATAAATGAGAAAAAGGAATTTCAATCATTGTATGTATATATTTGGTTAGATGGTTTATTAAGAATAAACTTGAAGAGACGAAGCGTTTCTTGGAAGTCATCGATAAACAAAATTGAAGTAAGATTGACGACGAACGTTTTCGTTTCAATTGACGGTGTTTACTTTCTTACAGAGTGGTTGTGAAAGATGTCTAGCCAAGATTTATTTACTTTTCATTATAAAATATCAAATATCATAAGAATTTTTTAGCTAAGTAGCAGCATAATTAGTAAATGCGTATACCAAATATTTATGCTCTGGAAGAAAATTAATTATAAACAAAAGTGGACTTGTTTGCAAAGTTTTCTTATGTCAAATTAATCTGTAGGCAAAATATCCTAATTAATTTATGAACTGTTGGCCAAACAGTACTAATAAAAAACACTTGTTCTTACACATGTATTCATGCTTTTTTATAAGTGTATAAGTTTTACTACAGTTATCCTGTGGGTAATGTAGCACCAAGTTAATTAGATAATTAAATGCTAAGCACTTGTAATATCATTTTTAAATATTATGCTTTCTGAAACAATTAAATTTTGTTTTGATTTCATTACTAATTTTCACAGTGCCATGAACATCCACAAAAAGTGAAGAATGATAATGATGATGATGCTTCAGGTGAATAGTTCTTTGAATATTAAAACAAGACCAATTATCCAAGCGTTTATACATCTCATGCTAATTAGGAACGTGCGAAATTCAACTCGATCTGTGTTTATCGCCGCAACTTTAGTTTCACTTTACTCATCATCACCAGTCCCATTATCATTGTCGAAACAAGATATTTATAGTAAACATGTTAACAAAAAAATGTATCATTTGTCCGAAGTCAGCAAACAAACATGTTTTCTTTTGCATGATGATTCACTCTTTAAAAAAATATATATATGCTAGATGTGCTTCTCCACATGAATATGTGTATGATGGTTTTGCCTCTACATGGGAAATTTTCCATTAATCACGTGGCCAGAATTTAACACAGCATCCAACATTTTTTTCAATCCTAGTTACTACTACAGCAGCATTGTTTTAGGGCAAACCTTGGTGTCTCAGCAAATGGATTCAGTTGAGTTGTAACTATAAAATTTTACAAATAATAGGTTTAATATGGCATATACGCAAGCACAACAGGTATTCCAAACAACAGGAACATGCGTGCGGATAGTTACACATGATTAAAGAGAGAGAGATCCCGCTAAAGTGTTTTCATGTATCGGAAATGAACGCACGCAGGAGATCAATTAATTTAAAGTTGTCGTTTTCTTCCTACTACTA
>JAHZMZ010004248.1:0-62325 GCA_027743805.1 Lepidocyrtoides sp. E14 | reverse complement strand
AAAAACATTGCATTTTTTGTGCTTTAATACCGATGATATGACTGTGCATGCTCTTATTAAGTACCTCGGCTAAAGCCGGCTACTTAATAAGAGCATGCACAGTCATATCATCGGTATTAAAGCACAAAAAATGCAATGTTTTTGACAGAGATCGATCAGATAAATTTAACCAAAACTGATATCTGCCGTCATCTCTGTGTACTTGTTATGAAGGCGGATACACGTAAAAATGAATGGTTTTGCCTTACTTGCATAATAAGTATAAAATATTATTAATATTTTCTGATTTGCTTTTGACGTATCGTCTCCCAACCCTCCTTGCTAGATTTTGACCTTTAAACCATATTTAGAGTGCACATACATACGAAATACGTACATGCACTACACGTACCTTGCAACTTTTAACAACTGTTCCCGTCGCCCGGTTTCGATTAACCTTCATTACAAATCTTTACGAATACAGTCGAAAGTACATATGATACAAAAATATGAAAGACATTTACAACAGCAGCCAGCAATCTGAATTTGTACGTTTTATCATTCAATGTTAAAGCAAGCCATATACGCACTTTTCCTTTATAATACGACAGACGTAATTGAAGACTTCCATTTGGAGTTTACCTTAGAGTCCTTTCAAAACATGGGTTGCTCTTAATAAATAAGATTTGTCGTAGAAGTTGCCAATATCGACTGACATTACATTTTTTCCCTCAAAAGCCGATGGTGCTGTCGATCTTGATGATAATTTTTTTTTGTTCCTCGTTATTATTTCTACTGGGTTGGTCTTGGTTAGCGTTACAGCTTTTCTTGAAGTTTTCCTGAAGCTGTGGGAGGCATTTTTTCTTGGTTTGCCGGTATATTAACTAATAGTAAATGAATGTGATACGGAATTGGGATGCCAGTGCCTATTAGATGAGGAGACCACAAAAACTACAAGCACAACGCAACGGCAACTGACTGATCCTATCGATTAAGACTGATAGCTAAAATAAAAGCACACGGCTAAAAACAGCATTTTTTGCTTTTCTCGTGTGTGTGCATCCTTCTTCATTTATTCAGCTTGGCTCCTTGGAAAGCAAGAGAGAAGTGAGTGCGGCACTCCCTATCTTCAAGCGAAGGAATGGCATGCCAAAGTGGTGGTGGTGGAGGATGTAGTAGCAGTGCCGACGATTTTCTAATGGATATATCGATTTCAAGATCATTACTTTTTTATTCCTTGCATCTTTTCGTCTTGGCTGCTTGTCTATAACAACATGAATGTTTCTAAATATTATACCTATGTTTTTTCTTGGATTTTTACTTGCTCAATAGAGTTGTGGATACGCAATCGTTTACCCAAGTTGTTTTTTTTGTCGATGTATCCAACTTATTTGACTGGATACACTGGCTACGATGTCAGAGTCAAGTAGATTTTCTTTGGTAAAATGTGTCTATTCCCATGTTCCAACTAAAATAACCGTAAATACCACTTTGGTTTTGTAAGAAACATTGTATACCTAAATGAAAAAGACGTTTACAAAGAATTTTACGATTTTTAATCCATCCTGAACCGTACAGCTGCATAAATATCAATGAAATATATTGGACAGAGAGTGTAGAGCATCCCGGTAAATTTAATATAATTATTATTAGTGAGTTTTTGTGAATAGCCAAACTCTGGATGGTATTCCATCACTTTCCTCAAATATTAACTTTCTATAGCTAGGCGAATACCATGAATTGGTATTTACGCTCAAGTAAAATTGCAGTTGACGTCATTAATTTTTTTGGTAAAAATAATCAATGTACGACACATTACGTAAAGTTACCTTAATCAATGTTCTGCTTAGACATGCCGACAAGACAATCCTGTTAAATTATAGGGTTACCTTCACATATATTGAACCGGGCACGCTTTCGAAAATGAATAGAATTAAAAAATGAGCACTAAATTTTGCTTTGGTATGCATGATGAAACCAGTAAAAAACATTATCATTGGCAGATATGGGCACCACCAGTACCACTAAACTGACGAAGGGTAATAATTAAATAATTTATTCTGTTGATAAACAACAAATCTTTGTACGAAAAAGTTAATAGCATGCAGGGAGACTCGAGACATGTAAAAGATTTATTTTCGGATGAGCTGCTTTTCGAGAGAATTCTTACTTCTTTTTTTTTCATTATTATTTAGTACTGGGGAGGTAGATTGCATGAATGACTGGGTTAGGTGCAACTAGACATTGTTCGTGTAGCTGATCACCCGACATGCCTTGAAAATGTGCATTCCTCTTTCTATAAGACGCTGCTGCGTGCATTTGAAATAAGTTGCTGTGTAAAAGTAGAATCCAAGCGATAAAAAAAACAACAATAAAATGCCTAAGAAAAAGTGTAAAAAATCTTTCTGCTCCTGCCTGACAGACCAACTGGACTTGTTATTATTACTGCTTAGGTACACACTGCTTACATACAGACAACATGTTCAACAACAGCATGAACGTGTGGTGGTTCCTAACTAAATGAAAAAAAAATATGTGTACCGGTCATAGAACCTCGAGATCAGAACAGGAGGAGTAGTACGAAGATAGTTCAAACTTCTTAGCATTTTCCTCGCCAACTGTCTGATGTTATTATTTATCTCATCTGCATATCAGCAGCACTAACAACAACCAAACGAAAAGTCAAGTAGATACGTATTAATTTTATTATTATTAGGCTCTTTTCATGCCTATTTCTAACCTCTCTCTTCTTTCTCTCTCTCTCTCGCACAGGTACATCAGCAGTAGGTAAATAAATACCAGTTTTGCTGTCTTTGCTATTATCTATACATGGCTTCTTTCTTTCATTTTCTTTTCTTCACAGCATCATACATGCAGGCAGGCACGTACTGACTTGGTTAAATGCATATTGAGCAATGCGTTTTCTTCCTAATATACTAAATGGCTCTAATAGTAGCTTTCTACTATTTATTCATCCATCCCTGCGTTTTCAATCTCAGCCAGAAGCATCTTAAGTATTAGCCCATCCCAGCTTTTAATAATGGAAATTGTGGTCACCACATCATTATCATTATTCCCACCACTGGAATAGAGTACCACATTTATAGAGAGGAGCGTTCTCTCTATTATTATAACCTTCATCATCATCAACCAATGATAATAGCAAAGCATAGTAGTATAATGGACAGCACACATTTCACTTCTCAATTTTGTGCATAAATCCTTCAATGACGAGAGTGTATCAAATAAAAAGGAGTAAAAAGAGTACCGATTTCATCTGACGGATGCGGAATGCTTCTCGCTCAAGAAGAAACGCCGAACAGGCTACATACATATAAATGTATTTTATGTGCACATACGAAGCATAGACACAAAACCTTCAAATGATATTTAGATTCTATCTTCCCCGTTTTTATTTCACGATTGTCAAATCAGGAGATCTGTAAAAAAGGAGCGATCAGTGAACATTGTTCCCTTGTCTTTTTTTCTTCTTGAAAAAAATTGATTTCGCTTTGAAGAAAAATCTAGAGATCTGGTCAGTAAAAGTCAAGTTAGTTGATGTGGCCATTTGTTGAATGGGTTGAGCATTTCTCACATATGCTGTGTATGCTCCTTGAAGATCCTTAAATGCACAGATGGCATTATATTTTGAGCACAAAAGTCAAGATCAAGGTTACCTTTTCAATACATCTTCTTTCTTTTCTTGGGTTATAATAATGTAGCATAAGGACAAGAAGAGTCCAATATTCCTTTTAGAAAGCATCTCTAAACCTCATTAACATTCACTGGAACATGTATGCATATGAAGAGCACAACAGCAAGACCAGAGTTTGGGATTGTTGAACACTTCTTAATTTCATTGTTACAGGCACCTCTGCAAAAAATAAGTTGTACCTACCTGCTTTAAGAGATATCTTTTAGCCTTCTGCGAGACCCCTCATTGTTTAGATCTCAAACAAAAAAAAATCTTGCTTATTCCTGGTTTAATTTCGATTCAAAATCCACCGCACCATTCCCATTACCGTGATCATCATTTTTGCAGCTGTCATTTTAATTCTGACTTAAAAGAAGTGAGCTTTTAAGCCAAAGCCAAAAAGTCAAGGTGAAAAGTTGCCGTGCTGTAGTTGTTCAGATAAAAAAGCTTTTCCATCATCAACAGCATCATCATTATTCGCTTTATGTCTAGTTTAAGTATATCGCAACAATTTTTATACAATAAAACTGATAGTTTTCTACTAGTTAGTAAGATTTAGCAATAACTAAAATACCTACTTCTTTCTCTTCCACTCGCTACTGCAAAGTAAGCCATAACAGTTGTAAATAGGCATTTCACAGAAGAGATAATGCATGCAATAACAACAGCAGCAAATTTAAGAAGACGTATTGCATTTCTCAACTGGAAAAACAGCATGAAACAGAACTCATTACAAATTCTAGGAGTAGCAACAGCACACACACACAGGTGAAACCCCGGAGCTACATGGAATCATGATGATGATCATCAGTGAAAAAGTCAATAACATATGGCACCCTAGAGCTACGCAATAGTATCCCGCCACAGTCCTTTATACTCTTCTCTTGCCCTTAACCACTGTCGTCGTAAAGTAAAGTAAATATTATTTCTATATAACCGGTAAACCAACAAGAAACACAAAAGCAGCTCAACGCAGATGTCGTCCTTTATGGATCGTACATTGTTGCAGGCAAAAGTTGATAATAATATAAAGAAGAATTTGCCAAAGAAGATGGGGGCATGAGCATAGTTTTCCCTCTTGTGAATAAATTATTCCAATGATGTCAAAAGGTATTGTAATTGGAGCAATAAAATACATGATTGGAAGTAAATGATGGGAACAGAACAGACAAGTTTTAAAAAAAAATATTAAATATCGAAATACAACGTGTCAAAGATGATCCCATTTGTTGTGAAATTGAGTGAAATTTCAGCAAAACTTTTATGCTTGCAAAAGTACAATAGTTTCGGAATTTAACGTGTCGACCAGACGAAAGTTGGAGTTGACAAAGCGGAAACTTTTTTTGGCGTGTTATGTTTCATTGTGCGTTGTGGTGTGCAGAAACCAGTCGGTTTACACATGATGATGAAAATCTCTGCAATTACTTACTCTCCATTTAAAATGGATTTATAAACGGATAAAGGAAAATCTCACTAGTTGGTTCTAGCCACGCACCAAATAAATAATAATAATAATATCATACTTTGTGATTAATCGTTAAAAAACCACATCAATAAAAGTACACAACATACAATGTAGCATGGATAGCATGCAAGCAACGTAAACAGATTTTTTTTTCGCAACAACTTTGTAAGCATTAATATTTTTTGAACAATGAACATTACATATTATAATCAACATCATCATCACACATTTTGAACATGAATGTTTTTCTGAGTGAATGCAACAAAAAACTGGTTCTGTTGCGTTCAATAAGTCTTTTTGCACATCGCATGAAACATGAAAAGATCTTTGCGTGTTTTTTGTTGTCTGACTAAGCAGTAGTCTCTCAGATCTTTGGCACTACATTCTAAACCGTCTCCGCAAGAAAAAAAAACTCTTTTGCTTTTAAAAAAATAAAGCTGAAATTGCGGGCATGTGATTCAAGATATACGAGGTCTATGACTCCATCCAACAACAAAAATCCATGCCATCATCATGAGCGTTGTTATACAACGGTTTGTTCGTGTACGTCACTCTTTTCATTTTCTTCAAAAAATTCCATGCTACTGCCGGCTGGGTTGTTCGGGTGAAAAACATGAATTATTAGATTATCTTACAACAAAATTTATTCTTATTTTATTTTTCCTCTGATACAAATGCTGATTTTTAGCTAGCATTTTTACTCTTGTTTGGTTTGGCCATTGTGTTTAGTAAAGTTATCTAATATTGCAATACGTCACGAATCTATTCAAAATTTGAACTAAATACATGGTAAAATTATACGTACATAAATGAGCTCAAACAATGCTTTGGTTTCTTCACAGAGGAAGAAGAAAACGTTCTTAAATTTCAACATGTTTTTTCAACAACCCATTTCTAGAAAATGCAGATTATACATGATCTTTTTTACCTACTAACTTAAATATTATTCGGAACTGAAAGAGCTGCGACGTGAAGAAAATGGAACAGAAGAATATATTGTAGCGTTTGTTTGTGTCGCAATAAAGCTTCTTTTCGTACGTCACCTCACGATCTGTCACAGCAAAAATTTATTATTTCATTTTCTCGTTTTTCCAAAAGCTCAGCTCCAGGAAAAAAGGAGCAAAAACTTTATGGAGTTTGTCTTCTTTCACTTGCAATGTACAAGTTATGTAGTTATCACTCTCTGTCCGTGTCAGTGAATGCAAAAAATACAACAATAGTTACTTTTGTTAAATTTGAATTCAAGTAGAGAAAATTAGAATAAAACATCAGTTTGCAAACAAATGCTAGAAACAAGGATTTGACTTTAATGCTAAAAATATACAAGTTTGCATGCACAAAGGCAACTTCGTCCTTTTGGGGGGAAAATGTTGTATAAAGATTTGTGGATTGTAAACAAACGATAAAAATGTTTTTTTTAAAAATCTGCTAAATCATCATCCCAAAATCCCCATCGTAGACTATGCAGTCATTTTCATCTTTTTGATTTTAATGATGAAGAAGACAAATTTCAAACATCACCATAATGAAAAAGCAACGTCAAAAGAAGAATTGTAAAAGGCAAGAAGAGAACAACAGATCTTCAAAAAAAAAAGGATTAAGTTGCTTTTCTTGCTCCATTTTTATTTGCCAGTTTACTGCCTACTTACATATGCTTGTTTTTTAGACAGATATAAATGGAGCACAGGAGACAAGTGACATGTACATTACAAATTAGACATGTCCACACAACGCTAAACGTGCTGATGTTAATACGAGCATTAATTTTGCGGGGGTCAAATTTCCTACGGTTTTAGGTTCAGAGAGGAGCAATTAATTTCTTGGTTCAGTGAGACAGCAAAGCCATGCTTGCCTGCTGGATTCTTGACGCACAACAATTCGCTCTGTCACGCACGATGAATTATACCTCATTGTCTCTCTATTGCATTATCCTCCTCATCGTTAAAACGCATATAAAGATAAAGGCTCAAAATACATGAAAGTTATTATTGTTTAGAGTCTCAAGAAGAAATAAGATTTTTTTTATTCCAAAAATGCTGCTATGTTTGGTAACAAGAACATTTTTTACGTTCAGACGAGCGTGAAGAAACACTATTAAATTGTCTTCACGTCATTATCTATAAAAGATAAAGATGATTACCAAGCTAGGAGGAAAACACCGATAAAAATTGAAATGAGCATGTTAACCAGGTATGAGTAGAATATGAGGCTTTGATATAGCTAATTTGCACTGTAGAGTAAACGTCATTTCTTGAAAATATATATTGAGTTGACGCCTTGAACAGTTACATATATGAGAATCCTGCGTTCCTTTGTAGGAAAACGCATCAACAAAAAGTACGGTAAAGCACACGTTGTTGGCTACAATGTTCATGTCTCTCTCGCTTTTCAAGGCATGCTTGCCTACCTTCCTCTTTATCAAAAAAAGTTGGATAGCTCTAAAATAATAATAAAAGTAAAACGATTTTTTCTATTTTCACTTTTCTCACATAATGGTAAAAGTAATACGGAACTCCCCATATAAAGATATCTATATTGCCAACAAACGTCAACTATCAGAAGAAAAAGCCAGAAGAGCGTGGAATACTACTCCACTCCACATTATTATAAAAACGAGCTGAGAATGTTTGGCGAAAAATACGAGGAACGTATGATAAAAAAAGCAGGCTAGCGAGGAAGGAGAAAGGAGACGAGTCTTGTCAGCCAGTGCTCAAGACTATTTTCTTTTCTGCAGGCAAAATATTCACTCATTCATTCATTCAACTTTACCAGATCGATATATGAAAACGGGTAGCAGTAGCAGCAACAGCAGCTGCTGCTCACGGCTTTTATTATTGTTCCTCTTGCTCCACTACTACTACTACTACAACTCTCACCACTTTTGCCTGCTCTAAACCTAGCCGAAATGTATTCCAACTACAACTTCTACTACTACACAACTCCCACCATCACCGCTCCACTGCCACTTCTGCATGCTATTTCCCTTCTACTTTACTGCACTGCCACCACCACTTTTTAAGCTCTCTGAAGCAAAAATGAACCACTCACACTTTGCTATTATTCACAAAATACGCCAACAGCACATACGAAAGATGCCTATTTTTATATTTGTCGTCGTTTGTGTTTTATGCATGAGCATATTCCTAATATCTACGTACCTACATGATTATTATTATTCCTTAACTTCCTCCTCGTTTTCTCTTCAAGTTTCACATAAGACTCATATATAACTTGTCTCGTGTCTCTTTCCTTATTTTGCTGCTCGGTGCCTTGCTACCTACCTATAGCTAGCACTTTGTAGGTGCTTGTTCTTGAAAGTAAGAGCATCACACATGTCCAAATAGTCTTATTACTCCTTGTTGTCCTTACAGACAAAGTCGTCCTTAAGCAGTGTAATATGTAGACTCACATTCAGACATTTCCCCTTCAACCGTTTATGTTATAGCCAAAGTGGAAAATATTACGTACATGCCTTACCTTTCATTATACTTATATAAAAAGCAGCCATATACTTCCATCTACTTGAACTACACACTTTCACCTATCTGGTTCCATATGTTCCGCTACAAACGCATAAAAAATTGAACTCAAGCTGAAAGCAGACATAATGCTGAAATGGCCCATAGTGCTTTCAATTTATATTCGCCGAAGACCATGAAAGTAGGATAGGAAATACATGAAATGTATTATTATTATTTTTGCGTGTTATTCAGGAAGATACATGCATATCTTACCAATGTACAAAATGTGTGCTACAACAAGAAGAAATCATTGCTAAAGACGTCTACCTTTTCTTTTGTCATCGTCGTCATCATCATTGTACTAAAAATAATGATTATGATAGTGATGATGAAACGTGAAAGGGAAAGTGGAACAAACATACAAACTAAAAGGTATTGAATGACCGTGTTATATAGTATTGTGAATTTTTATCATTTGAAAATGAAGATGGTTGTGCACAATAATGCGTTCACTCTTACGACATTTTTAACGCTTTTTTATATCTCGCTTTCAGAACTTTACTTACATTTGTAAATACACACGGCATTCAAATTCTGATGCTCTATATATGATAGTAAAAGAAAATGGAACTTGATGCATACGCATCGCTTGTGACTTTTGCTAAAATTGATAAAAGATTGTTGAAATCTTTTGATCGTTTGCTGATGATAATGATGAGGGAGAACGAATGTTTTAATATTTTAAATGTAGTGTCACCAAAAGACTTCAATCACTACCAAAAGTAAAAAAAATTAATGTATAAATGTACACTTTCATTTGGACTCTAGAATTAGGCAACATAATAGAGGGCCACGATGCAAAAGTCCACTTTACACAGTTGTACGGACAGGCGCGCGGTGTAATAGGTATATAATGTCAATGAAAAATGTATGCAATAATGGCAATAATGATAATGACTACCGGTAGAAATGTCAGTGAATGTGAAAAAACATCATAATTCAGGGGAAACCCAAAGTGAATAAAATAAAGACAGTTTATTTTTGATTGCCTGCCAACCCATCTACTACTTCAAGACATCTGTATTAGCCATAAACGTTATAATATGTAGGTATTAAAAGTCACTGCAACCGCGGTAAAAATTCCAAAAAGGGATTTTCACTGAATAAACTTTCTTTTTCTCTGGTTTTTGTAACAAAACACTTTACATTCTGAGACCTCTTCTGTTTTCAGCATGGAACATTCTGTTGAAAAAAGTAGAACCAAGGTGAGTTCAAACCGAAAAAGATTGAAAGCGGTGCATAGACTACTGCAATGCATGTGAAATTTGGTGGATTTGGTGACGTGTGTACGGTATGTAGCAGCTGCTGTTTTCTTTTATTTTGCAGAAAACTACATCCTTACGAAAACCAGCGGCATATATTTTTTTGGTAGTATGGTGACTACTCTTACCGACTACCCGTTCATGACAGCTTCTGGTAAATGCGCAAATGTGCATACTTTTGTGAAATTATAGTTATAGCAGTGTCAGTTGGATATCTGTACAAAAAGAGATCTCTTTATATCAAGGTCCTATAAATGTATGAAGGTAAGCATGTGTGTTTAAAAGTATATGATTGTATTTTGTTACAACGGGCGTTCTCACTCACTCAGTTAGAGTCAGACCCACTGAGTCAAACCGCTATACCAGAAGGTTGTACACGCTACTCTCAGTGAAAGTACAAAGAGAAAAACTCGCCTCTATCAAAACTTTCCTTTCACTGCTGTACCCGTTGTCGTTCTCTTATCCCTCTTGCTTTCTTTATAGATTATTCCACCACTATTACCACCATATTACTCGTTACCACCACCAAAGCCGTTGGTGGTGCCCTTTCTAATGCACGATAACATGGCATTTTTGTATATAAGTCCAGCACAGTACTTCAGGGAATATTGTAATATAATGCATGTAGGCAACTCATTTTATTTCAAAGTTGGACTTGGCACAGAGGGTTTACAAAGTCAAACAGCTCAGCTCAACACATGAGCGTAGTGGGTCTGTAGAAATAATGGTGGTATAATTGTAAGGAGAAAGTTGAAAGCGTAGGAGAAAAAGAAATAGAGAGCATAGTGCACAGTGCAGCAAAGCATATAAATATATATCGATTTTTTTTTACTTTGTACACCGAATGAGTATACTACTTTCTTTGTTCTTTATATGTGTATGTGTGTGTCGGGTTTTTGTACCCATGTGTGAAAGGCTTAGAGAAACGTAGATACATTACACAGTTGGTGTAACGGCTACTTTTCAAATTATACTGAGGAAAGCTAAAAATGGTAAACAGTTTTCATCAAAACTCTGTAATTTGTTGGATGATTATTAACATATTTAATGAATGAATAAAGTCAACCCCCAATTTAGTGAGTTCAAAATTGTTCATAATTTCCGTTTTCAACAAACTTTCTCACAATAATATAAGCTTTTAGCAGATTCAGTGGTTTTATAAGGTACCATGAATCCCTGTTATTTTGAGCAATGTACATTATGAACACATAATTTATCCTGGCTCTGTTTACCTTTTATTATATAGAAATGTAGCCTAATAATGACTTTGCGGCATATATTGCCTACTGATGCTTTTATTGGTGCTTGGACAGGCATGAGAGGAGCGCCTTAACATAATCTAGTTATTACTTAAAGCCGTTAGAATATTTTACTTTAATTTATATACACTATGGTAGAGGGGAGATTATGGTTGACCATTATGTCAAGTTGAGCATTGAAGTTATGAAGTGCGAGGCTTAGTGTTAGTTTTTCGTCTCCTGCCTGAGTCATCAAATCAAATCAATAGCTGTAGCATTCTAATGAAAGAAATGATGCATTTTTTGCAATAAATACAGATTCGAATCAACATTTTTACATTGAAAAAAAAAGAAAATGGATCGAGATGATCGTCCTTGATTGTAGGATATAAGCCAAATTTAGACATAAAAATATGAGTGACCGTTAAGTTTAGTTAAAAATTTTTCGTGATTTGCTTCTTTACCTCTTTATTCTGATCATTAAAAGCTACGAGTGCAAAATGTAGAATTTATTTTCACAATTTTACTATCGCACCAGTGTGATCATTTGTGAAAATACTTGATCATTTTTTTTCAGCCCTACTTACTTCCCATATAATCCTTTTTAAAGTAATAGCAGTTTACAATTTTTTTAACAGCCTGTACCACACAGACAAGGAGGGCTCCAGCGTGAACAGTGCACGTAACAATTTTTACAAGCATCTGATGTTGGCGGCGTTTCTCTAAACAAAAGGCACACAAAAAATGATTTTAATGCATGTGCTTGCTACAAGGAAATAAAAATTGTAGTAATGCTGAAAAGAGCCAAAAACATAAAATGCCATCAAGATAGTTGTTGTAACAGTGTAATAGTCAAGAAGTAATATGAAAAAAATTGTTGTAATACAAGTTTTAGTTCCAGAAGCTACATGCTAAGACTATTTGTTTGCATGCATGCACACAAGGAAAATAAAATGCGAGGAAAGAAGAGTACTAAACGTTTACAGAGTTTGCATTGGCATTGTCATGCACAAGCAATACTTTACAAACAGCGAAATGCACACGCATGCAAGCAAACTGAATCCTACGGGCACAGCAACGGTTGGATGGATGTATATTATGGATTCATGCATGAATTCACGTTCGTTTCTTCCACTTTTTTGAGCAAAGTTTTTTTTTTTTTTTTTTTTGGTTATTTCTTTTTCTACCATTTTTTATCTCGTCTTTTTAAAGGAGATAGAAAGTAGCGTTGGTGGTATGGTGCTATGCAGTAGTCATGCATAAATCCTATCAAAACCATTATAACTAAAACGGTCTTAATAAGAACGGGCAAAATGAACGGTAGGGTAATGAGAAGAGGCGAAGCTAGGAATTGTTTTTTTTTTCTTTTTCTGCGTCTGGACAAGAAGGAGACTCAAGTCTTTACCAATACTGATTTTCCTTCTCTGTAAAAAACTTCATATAACAAGTGTACGGAAAAGTGGAACAGCAGCAATACAAAAGTTGTAGAGAGGTAGCATAAAATGCATAAATGAAACAACCGAATGACTAGCTTTGTAGTAAGAACATGCGACGACGGAAGAACAATAGTAGCAATTTTCTGGAAGGCTTGGGCGAAAGGCCAAAACCTGATGAATGCGTAGTCCTATAGGCATTTTCACTATTGAGTTTCCTTTTAAAACCTTTAAATGCATTTGAAGGAAAGTGAGGCGGATGAAAGCGTTTCAAAAAAAGGCTTACTGCTTGTGTGCCTTTTATAAAGTAGCAGAGTATAACTTCTCCGAGCAGTTGAGGGTAAACTAGTGAGGTGACAACGATACATATAACTGAGTAGACGTTATATAGCTGAAGCAATGGAAAATGGTAATGAGAGGGAAAATGGCTAAAGTTACTGTATGCAATTGTAGTAATGATGATGAAATAAATGAAGCAGGTTGAAGTTTATTGCTTCAAGGAAAATTATATTCGTGAGTGGATCTTGAAGCCAACAGTAATGTCTCCGTCATCGAAATAATGGCGTAATATTACACATTGAAATACCTAAAGCCACCTTACGATATATAAGTTGTCTATTTGACAGGTATAATCTTGGGAACGATTAAAATACCTGGCTAAATAGTTGCTACACTTATGTCAAGTTTTTTAAAACTTGTCCTCGGAAAGCGAGTTTTTATGAGGTTTTAAATGATCATTAAATATGCAATAACTATACAAAGTCGCCGTATTGGTTTCGATTTCTAAAAACCGGTACGGGAGATTACTTTTATAAGCTTACTGTGTTCTTGAGAAAAAAATGAAAAGGGTTTAAAACCATTAGTTTAGTATGTAGAGCCGTCATATTTGTTGTCGTTGTATGTAAATTAAATGTTTCTGTGCATCAGTAGTAGTTCCTTCCTTTAATATTTTGTTCATTTCATTTCTTTTGACAGTTACAAAAAATCCAACGGGACCATTTCTTTCAGAAAATATTTGGTATTTTTTTAACTAGTCCGGCAGGATTGGTTTCAAATTTTGTTGGATTCCTCTCAACGATTATTTGAAAAGGTGAGCAAGTACAAATAATTCTATTACTTTTGAATGGCATCTTATATAATGGTGAAACAGGAAGAGAAGTACCTAAGTCTCCTCTAATATTCTCTGATCACATTTACCATTAAGAAAAATTTTGCTGAGCTCTGCCTACCAAAAAGTTGTAGCATTTTTGCTCCCTAATTGCTGGACCTAACGATAATAAATCCATTTTCTTCTGATGTGTTCCCATTATTATTATTTCTCAACTATCACAATCTTGGCAATACCTCTTTTTCTTCTTCTTTAACTACAGTTTGCTGTATACACTGTGCCATGCTGCAACTTGAATGAAAGCATTAATTTAACCATCGAATTTAATGACTATTAGTCTTATCCTTATCTCTCTTTCCTTCTCTGCAAAACTTTTGCGGTAAAGTAAGTGTGCGTCAGTGTGTGGGTCTACTTTTAAGATTTATGAGCTCCCTCCAATCACTAGCAATTTGATATAATCCAATCGATTATACTCATGTGTACTTATACAAAGAGGCTGCTTGTGCTGCTACAATTTTGCGAAAGAATCATTCCAGAAAATACTAGCAGTAGTGGCAACAGCAGCAGGCAGACTTGGCGTATTTTGAGTAAACTGTTTAAGCACCACAAGAACCAGCAACGGAAAACCTATGCATCTTTGGTGACCAAGAAATGATGGTAATGCCACTACCAAAGCAAACTAAAAGCAAAGCACGATAATAATAAAAATTGATCCTCTTCTCTGAACTGAGCAGAGAAACTGCAAAGTGGTATAGTTTTACTTCATATGAAGGCAATGGTGGTGACTGCAGACATTGAGACCTTGGATTAGATTACTTGACTACTTGCCATAAGACTCAAATGGTTATAACTTATTTCATCATCATCATCATCATATCCACACATATGAATATCTTAACAGAGCATTCAACGAATAACTGTAAGTATTTTATTTAGGCATAATATGAATCACGAAATCACTAAATTCCACTTTTCCCTCTATATTCTTGCCAGTAGTAGTGGTAGTATAGTAGCACACACAATATTGATGTAGGGCAAAAGTTTTGAAACTTTAATCGAAAAATCTCAAGATGTTATCGTGTGGGTCCTCTCTGACAGGCCATAGCCAAAGCGGAAGATTTACCTCATTTGGCACAAATTAGTTTTCTCTCTCTCTATTTTATCACTCCTATAATATTTCCACTTTTATGGTAATAATAACAATAATAATGTTATTATTATTCATTCACTTCAGCCCTTTCTTTTCTCTGCTGTGAGTAATATCATCATTATTTATCATCATTCATTCCTCTTGTCTCTATATCCTCTATTGACTATGGGTTGCTTGCCTTACGACTACGGTGCAGTAGTGCAGTGATGATAAGGAAATCATGCTGCTCAAGTCAACCAACAGTCATTACGGTTGTCGCTGTGTTGTTGGCTGATGCTGCTGATACTGCTATTTTAGTAGTAGTAATACTGGCTTTTTGCCTTTAGTTTTCTCTGCATTGCCTTTTCTCCTGCGCTACTACTACCAATAATATTACTACTACGATAATAAGTCGCGTCAATGACTTAAATATATAGATACCTGCACAACATACCGTTGATAGTTTCTATTCTGGTTTTTTTTTGGCGTGAATGAATCTGAATGACTATATTTTATCCGCTGAGAGGACAGCAACACAACGGAATAATGGATGGGAAACCTCGTTTTTTTATCCTTTTATTACCACCAACACTCACTTCATACCCATAAGAACCATTAAAAACAGATAGGCCAAGCAAGCAATGCTGTCCTCTTCTTTTGCTTGCACTCTGCACACAACATACATTAATTACCATACCTGAAAACCGGATAGAATAGGAGATGGAGGAGGAATTGATTCTTGTATTTCTGATGCGATGATAATGATGACGTTGATAATAATACAACTTTTTCTGGCTGTTTCACTTGCACATATTGAAACAAAAAAAACAACATTGATGTATCATCCTCCTCCTGCTATACTATTCAGCATCTAGAATAATGATATAGGATCTGCTCATACCATTAGTTAATCTATAATATTTGCTGGTTTATTAACTACATAAAAAATACAACATCAAACCAAACTGATTATTATACGGGAACCAGCAACATAGAAAGAGAAAATCAAAATATATAGGCATGATCAGACTGAAACATTATAGCCGAAAAAAAACTATGATTAGTTTTTTTGAGGAATGAACAATAAAGATTATACTAGCATCAAACAAGACACAGGAGAGAAAAAGGACAATGAAATCTGTGAGAGTCTGTGTGAGTAGCACTGCTCAAATTATAATGCATTTCACATGTGAGTATTTGCTCATAACTTTTCCTTCTGGTATTACCTTCATGAATGCATAATGCAGAGTTGTGTGTATATATATATTTACATGGTAGACCCAGACTTTTGCATATGATTATCACAAGCATTGCAACAATATCTAGATAACAATAAGTAAAGTATTCCTTACTACTGCTATAAATTGTTTGTTGTTATTCCACATTCCAATCGTCATCATGAAAAAAGTACATACATTTTAAAAGTATGAAAAAGGAATAAATATTTTTTTTCGTTTTTATTATCCTCTTCATTGTTTCCTTACAAGAAGTAATGATAACCTGAATTGATTTTTAAAACTATGCAAATGCAATAGCTTATCTTATTGTTTAATTCACGCATTTTCATCATGCTGTTTTTACAAATGAAGATAATTTATTTTCTCCTGGTAATGGTGATGGAAAGCACAAAATTTGTACTAAAGATGAAGAAAAATATGTTTTGTATTGTTTATGCATTCAAGTATGTTCTTTAATCATATTCGTGCATCCTTCATTGGATTATTTTAATGCAGTGCTTTGAATGCAAACACGTGGGGAGTTACAGCGGCAGCAGCAGCAATACAAATGGTGGGTTCCTAATGCAAAAAAGGCAGAAAGGAGAATTTTTTATATATTTTTTTGTTAGGACTCGGTTAGAGATTCATTAATGCCTGCTCAGTCATGAGTATTAGATTGCTTTTAAGAAGATTAATGCCTAAGTACATGCAATATTTTTATAGGTATATGTATTGTGCGCATAGTTGCATTCATAGTCTCCTCCTGGTCTATGTTACACGGAACACCAAAAAGGTGATGTTGATAATGCATAAATTATGGTAATCACGGTCATTGTTGTAGTGAACCCTGCTTTTGCTGTTGTATTGCATTTATAAAATTATTGCAGGTGCAAATCAACAAGCTTTTTCATGTTTTCATTAAAATATACCATCATCAACGAGCAAGAAGCAGCAGCAAGTAAGCAAGAAGAAAACACAATGTAGCAGAAGCCATTGAATGTAAAATGAGAAATGGAAGGTGTAAATAATTTTTCTTCAGAGGATATGGGAGGAAAGGCCAAAACTAGACAAAACGTCTGACTCAAAGAGGATGAGAGAGAAGTTTGTAAATATAAATTGCGTTTAAAAACCAAGCTGTGTTAGTGCTCTGTTGTTGATAAGTTGGTATTTCTATGAAAAAGCTGCATTCACAATTTTTTACTGCATAGATAATATAATACGATATGCAGTAACAATGAATAACCTATGATGTGGTGTTTGTTACGGGATTGTATTGCGATTTCGTTATCTCGTTTCATATTATTCATTATTTTCTAAAATATTTACGGTAATTTGAAGTGCAATGTCAAGGTTTCCCATATAAAAAAGTAGTAAACTTGGCTCTCTTCACTCTTCGCGTTTATTGGCACTTGTTGTGGTTCTTCTGGTGATGCGGAGACGACAATGATATTGCAATGCTTTGCAATGATGCAGTAAGTATATAAGCTATGTAGCAATGTACATACAACTTATAAAAATCTTTGCTGTGCAACAAAACTTGCTGTACATTTTAAAGAATCTCACATGGCATGGCAAACCGTAACGAACTCCTTTTTTGACGGTATGAGGTGACAGTAAGTAATGCAATTCTTTTGGATGTACGCATTTTCCCAGACCTCGTTCCTTACTACTATACTTTCATACCCAATACATCTCCTCGGTGGTATTATAAGGAAAATCGTGTAGGCTACTGCTGCTGCTGGCAAACAATCTGAACAAAATATTTTGCTACTTTACAAACTTATTATTGTGCATTATTATCTCAGTCGTCATCCTCATCATCATTTTTTATCATCGTGAAAATCACTTTGCATTGTTGCTCTTGCTGAGCCAAGTGACCAACTTTGTGGTTTACACACACACAGCCAGCTCAGATTACCAGCAGTGTTCGTAGTGTTCGCATATCTGGCACAGTAATAATACACCCATTAAATCAAACAAGTGCACCTCAAATTGAAAGCAATAAAAACCCATGACAGTAAAGAAAGCACAAGTAACGTTAAAAATTAAACACAATTCACAGTACTGCACCAAACCAGCGTAAAATTATACGTTTGCATGAAATCCGGTATTTTACCCAGATGATGCCCTGCAAAATTTACAATTACGTGTCTTACAATGTGACATAAATATCTTGACATAAATAACTTGTTGGGATGATAAGCTCCATTTAAAGAGGTTTTTCTTTAATAATGCACCCATCCTGAAACATTCTTTCAAATTTACGAACATGCAATAATAAGCGGCATTGTTAGTGTCAGACACATTAGTAATAAGTATGAGAGCTGCATCAAACATACTCCACTATAAAAACGGTAACCATTATTAGCATCATAATCATCATCAAACACCACCAGCAACAACATAACAAACAACAACATAAAAATCACTTTTTACTTGGTTTGACTTGATTACAAAAAAAAAACTTTATTCTGTTAACTTTTTTTATACCATTTTTATTCGACAAAGATCAAGCCCTTTTTTCAAGTTCTAGGTATACATCAGTCAGTAAGCTGAGCTTGATAGAACACGTCTCTTATGATCCGTATCATTGTCATTTTTTTTCATCACCACCACCACCGTCATCTTCAAATCATTATAACCTGAGGTTTCGTATACTTACTCGAATACTCCACCACTACTATTCTCGTCATCATCAACACTTTTATAGTTTCTGTTCTTCTCCCCCCTCTTTTTCACTTTTAAAATTCTTTCATTTACAAACACCACTAATTTTTATGTCCTTTGAGTCGTCCCCGTTAAGATAAAAGTCAACTCTAAACATTACTGCACAGGTTTTTTTTTCTTATTCTTTTTATCATTGCCATCATATCACATGGCGAGGAGATGGATAATTAACAATGCATAGAAATTTTCAACCTTGCTGCTCTGCCTGATGATGGTGATGGTGCAGTGCTATATGTTCTATCGTCTCTGTTTGAATTAACTTTGTCTTGGTGCAATTATATGTATCTATAAACAAAAAAGCACCACCGAGAGAATCCACTATCTAATCTTTCTTCTCTTTTTCTTTCGGCAACAATCTTGCAAGTTTTTTTTATCCCATTATTCCTTCTAAAACTGCTAAACAATGTTGAAGCAACAATAGCAGTAATAATAATAATAATAATTTCATACTGCACCAGCAGCACTGCTAAAACCTAGCAAACTACAACAACAGCTATAATGCGATCTTGATGGCTATGATAATCATGTGCATTATGGTTCTTCATTCCTTGCAGCTACGTTTGATGACGGTGAGTGAGTGAAACAATACAAAACACACATAAGCGTGCATTCACAATAAACACGTAGTCACCAACACCGCGTATAATATTTACGATTATGTTGGTATGCAATATGGCAATAGTAGCAATCTCATCTTCCTCCCTGCAAGTTTTATTTTATGCAGATACATACATTCTCTATGTGCTCTTTACAAAGCACATCTTGAAAATATTTGAATTGTATTATTACACTTGGATTTTTACCTTGAAGCTATATATATGTGCATTGTATTGCAAGATACTACACTCAGCTGAAGAGATCACACAGCAAACGCTACAAAGACTTTTTTTTTGAAGATGAGACGAAACGCTGAAGACAAAAGATAGCGTTTGTTTTATACCCTCCATTGGTTCAGCTCCAAGTTAAGATTTTCGCATTTATTTATAAGGAAAGATATTCCTATACATAGATATAAGAAAGGATATACCTATATTAAGTGTATGTCTTGCCTGATATTTTTTTTAAAGCAACACTCAAAGTCTTTTGCATCTTACATTGTTGCAGTATGCATGTATGCATTTTAATACAAGGTACTGTACAAACGAGATACACGGCTCATCATTGTACAAGTACAAATGTAATACAGCTTTTATTGTGTGCATGTATCAAGATAATAATGATTTACCTCGTAAAAATTGTTTCTTTTTACGGGTCATTGTCACTTTGTCCTTTTTTTCTTTAGAAGACACCATTACACTGACTGGGTTGCGTTATGGGTAACGAAAATAATGGCCATGTTGATGGTGATAGTGCACTGTTACTGTTACAATATCTTACATTTTCATACCGGTATTTTTGTTTGGTTGGAGGAGTTGCATGGACTTTTCATACATTTGGCTGCTTTATGAACGATTTTTATCAAGACATCGGATGGAATTGTGTCACGTTATTATTATTGTTGTTGTTGTTTCTGTGCGTGGTATGATAAATGATCCATGTGTTACGTCGTGTCTGTCTGCCTGTCTACCTACATATCCCCTTGTCGTATCACTATAAAATATAGTTCTCTTTTATCAGCAGCCGCGGTAGTAGAAATGGTAGTCTTCTCAGAAAGTCGCAATAATGGTACAATCACAAAAAGGATCAGACTTTGAATTGCATATTTATTTTACATGTACCTATTTGCAGGTGAGTCTTCATTATTTTTTTCTGCATGGCTTGTAAAAAAGTGGGATATGCTTGCTCGAAGATATTTATAATACTATTATGGGTACATGCATACATGCGTATCAACAGCAGGGGCATATACACACACGGTAATAAGCAAAGTATCTAATCAGTTGTTTCATCTCTTTTTCAGTCAGTTCGGTAAATCATGCCTACTTTCAAAATAAGTAATATTATGTGTGTCATGCAAGAAGGGCCATGACATATCAAATCATGAATTAAATAGATGCCAATGCAACTTGACTGACAGGCCACGACACAAGAGCTGAACAAGAGAAAAACGAAACAAATTTCATGATGGAGTATTAAAAAGACAACAAAATGATCACTGCTTCAAAGTTACTTCATTTCATTCTTTCCCATTTTGAATACCTATTTCAATTGCGAACCCTTTGGTTCACGTATCATATGTATTTGTTCGTTCAAGTGTATTCAATTGATAGCAAGTTCCACAAAGTGATGCCTTATCAGGCATTTTATTGTCACAACACAGAGTATGTATAATGCACAATGCGTGCAGCAGCGTAACAATGTCTTACCGAAAGATTGATCGAATGTATTGAACACTTGGAAAAAAATACTCATGCTTCCCGGTAGGCATAAAAATCGATCTCACAGAAAACATTTAATCTTCTTCGAACTGCTATTACTGCTGCACCGCATGAAGTTTTTTCCTGCATCATCCCAAAGGATCTCTGCACTTTGTAGGCACATTTTCACATAGCGTGTGTGTGTAGCAAAATAAGCATTTCACGGTACAATTTTTTTTCTTTATTTTTGACTTCACGAATCATTGAATACAAAGATTATCACAATAAACCTTTCTTTCCTTTTTCATTCACCACTACATCATCATTTTTTTGAACTTTTGTGAAAATTTTGAATACAAAATGATGACATACAGCACACACACGTACGCAACATTTAACTTGTTTAAAAGAACAAAATAATAACAAGGACGGATGGTGAAAATGCATAAATTTTGTTTTATGTGTTATTATCTTGTAGATTGTAACTGTTTTTTTGTTCGTGGTGGTAGAGGAGAAGGAGGAAGCATTATAATATCCAAAAATTGAAACGGGAAAAGATGTCTCTAGAAGGAAATACGGGCTTATAAAAATGTGAAACTGTATTTCAAGTATGATTGAAATTATACTGGTAGAAGAGCTGCTACTAAAAAATGGTACATCCTTTTCCTTCTTCTCTTTGGTTGATCTTTTTCCCATCATTTGCTCATTATTTTTGATAAGGAATGAAAAAAAGCAGCTTACTGTACATGTTCACTTGACTGTTACTGCTGCATTGACATCCTTCATTTTTTTTGTAGCGCATTATTTTTGCTTATGGCGCATTTAAAATTCCCTTTTGTAAGGTTTCTGCAGTGAACTGCTACACTTGGGATTAAAGAAATGTAGTGTTGTGAGTAGTAGCAGAGAAATGCAGTAGATTAGTTTCATATATTAAGATAAGTAAGCACGTATTATATAGATGTTATGAATATATTAAGAACTACCGCTTTGTACATTGATATTCTTACTTCCATCAAGCTAATCATTTTCATCGGGAGAAAATCAGGAGCAGCTTTCAGTGGGAATATTAAATTTATCTCATCCCATTGCATTTTCAGCTTGTGAAAGGGGAGTTGAAAAGGAGATGGTTTTAATTTCTTTTTACTGCTCTCAATTTTATATAACGTATTATATTCCATCTCCCTTCTTCCGTATTTGAAAAATTCCCATCATGTTGGATCTCATTGTTTGATAGCTGGTTTGCTCGACTTTTTTTTACATACCAACTAAAGTAGTAAGGAATAATACCACCTAATTTTTTTTATCCAACTCTAGAACCTCTGTGTAGCAAGCAGTGTCATTTTTTGATAAGGACGATTACAAATGAATTTCTGAATCGCATTGAAGATGACGATGGCACTGATGCTGTTTGATGATGATGATGATGAGAAGGAGGATGATTGCTTGAGGCGCATTACAAAATGTAATTGAGTTCAATATACATACATTAGTGGGGAAGAGGGAGTATAATATAGTGAGAGGGTTTGCAAAACACCAACGGGGAAGAAGACAACATCAAGAAATAAGAGAAGAGGAACCCAGCAGTTGTCGAAGTGAGGGAACAGAACGCTCAAGTAGAAGATGAAGAAGGATAGTGATCATGATCATCAGGATGATGATAATGAAGATGAAGAAGAAGAGAGGGAGAAGAATGAAAACAGAAGGTTCCACTTTTTGGCATGCTTGACTCTTCTTCTCTAACCTTGGTCGTTCCCTCCTTTTTCCTCTGAAATTCAGTTTTGCTACACACATCTTATTGTTGTTTATGTGTTTGAATGTCAGAAAGATGCCAAAGCCACAAAGACCATCTCTCATAATAACACATCTCCTCGTGTAGACTTACGCATTCCCATTGCATTGTCTCTGTGCTTGCACGCATGTATTGTTTTGTTACATGATTTTATGCAGCAAAAAAACACTACATTGTAAAATAATATTGCCTTCAGCAAATGACATTTAAAGTAGATTCGCCATGCCTTCGTCCTCTCTGGCAAGAATGACTATATAATCGCTTTTAAATGGAAGAGAGGGAGACAGATAGAGGGACGAGAGGAGTATCAAGCATAAATAGACACAGGCATTAAAAACACTTACACACCAAGCATATTATAAACTATATTACCTACGTTATGATAAGATGAAGACGAGTGTTTCGTACAATGTAATAGCAATGCAAAACTCAGATGTTGCATTGCGATAGCCTGTCAAAGACGTGAAAGCCTTGTGAAAAAGTATTCATTATGTGCGTAGTGCGTAATATGCGTATTCATTCGCAGATAAAATATTTAGCAGTTTGAATTGCTCGTATCCTATACCTGTCAGCATGATAATATATGACAGCTGTTAAACATTTTAGATGGATGTAACGTGAGTACTGATTGTGCGTACATCATTCTTACTAGCGTACATGCACGCACAATACGCATATTTCCATATAAAATATTTATATTGTGCGTAAAAATTCCTTGTATAACGCCATAATCTCTACAGTCCGATCTCACAGTAAACGGATGCGGATGAATTTATAGTAGTAGTGGGTTGATTTGGCTTTTTTGTGTGTGACTGCAAGGGAAGGAAAAAACTCATTTCGCTTGTCATATTTCTGCCATTTACCTCATTGATGTTTCCCAACACAGTCCATCCTTCTTGTTTGCAATTATACATATGCACATAATATCCTCCCATTCCCACCACTCTGTATTTTTATCTTTGACTATTTCTCCTGTTGTTATTGTTGCTGCATATATTTATGTTTGTGAAGGTAATAAAAATTAAAGTGAAGTTTGCCCATTGGCCTGTTCTTCTTCTTCTTCTCTTGGGATACTCAACATTGTTAAAGCAAAAGTTCAATCTCACAGTTAGAGCAGTTTAATAAAAAAAAGCAATGTGACCACCATGCCATAATGATTTTCATGACTTCTCCATTCAAAAGGTGCTTTCCGCTAAAGCGCCTTGTTTCTACATAGGTTTGCCATACGGAAAACTTTTAAATGTCAGTGCAATACGCACTTTTCATTTACACGTTTTTCACGAGACAATCCATACGAAATGAGCAACGAGAAAAATTAAACGTGCGTAAAAGCAATTTTAGTTATCTAGTACGTTGTTCTCAAAGTACTTTTTATATTCTTCCGTTGCCTTATAACGCAAATGACCAATGACGATTCACTTACTGTTGCATCATGATGATTGACGATACATTACTAAATACGAGCAGAGAGTCAAGGGACTCATTTGTAGACAAGGCACGTGTAAAAGGCACCATAAATATAAATGGGTCCATATTGAGTTATGCCTCTTCAGTTTATATTTATGGCATAATGTGCCAAAAATATAAACGTAATGATATTGTGGGAAATGGTACAGTATCATTATGTTTCTTCTAGCAGAACAGACATTACTCCAAACCAAGAATGTACTGCTACACATGGGTTTTTATATGCATCTGTTGACCATGTATGAAGGAAAATATTTTATCTATATTACACCCCCGTCAAATAATGCATTACACAACTGGTGAGTTATGAGTAATAACAAAAGAAATGCCTCTGACCTCTCGCATCCTTTTTGCAGTCACATTATGATAATAAATGATTTTTCGTGACTTACCACTAGTCACTAGTACAGTGTAAAAAGACAAAATGAAAAAATAATAACAGCTAAGCAAAATCATTACAACTTTAGTTTTAAGAACTAAGCAAATGCAAGTGCAACAATATGCGTACTAAAATATTCAGGTTTAACATTTCATGATTTTAAAGGATAGGTGGAGACATGGCGGTTTTTACAAGACTGCACTAATTGCAATACGTGCATAATTCATTACAACGTCCATTTTTGGAGAGTCATTTAATTCTACATTGCTTTCTGAGAAAACGGCAACAAATTCTTTTGAACTGACATACTTACCACAACCTAGTCGTAGAAAATGCATCTTTTTATTATTTGAATTTACATAAGCATTGTACATGGTAAGATGTAAGAATCTATTTTATTTATACCTCTAGGCATTTTATGTATCCATTCATTCAATACAAAGTTAGTGAAATGAAATAAAGGAAAAATTGTCAAAAACACTTTTTGTTCTTTTTTATTTGCTAAATGCTAACGAAGTCATGATGATGATCAGAAAATTCCTGAATGATTCATCCAAACTCTTTTTTGTGCTTTCAATCTTTATAGAAGCTTCAGTCAAACTATTTCTTTGTTGTAGTTCCCCTACAAACGTCCGTTTTTCATCATTGTCAGTCTGACTCTCTCTCTGGCAACATGTATTAAAAGGGAAGATTCCAGGAAGAAAACGACTTTTTGCTGTCATTATTTGATTCGATTAGCTACAGTCATGTCATGCTTCCATAATACTATTACGTTTTTACATTGTGCCAGCTAGTTACCACTTTTCTGCTTTTCTACTACCGCATAGTAGTCATCATCACTACAAAAAAAAGTGATGGCAAACGACATTATTCACTTCACACACACATAGTCACACCAAGCAGTAGTAGTAATGCTTAAGAGTAAAAAAAGAAAATGTAATTTTCAAAGAACTTTCTTACTCAAGAAAAAAAACCGCAGAACTGCGGGGAACATCTCGTGAAAAAAAGTCATCTTGTCGTTTTCTTCTTCTCGTTTTCTTTTTGCGTGTGGACGTGAATAGCGCCTTTTTTGTGAAAATCGCTTTCTGACATAATTTCAATGCATAGATATAAATATACACGATATTGTCCTTAATACAGAGAAACTTACATGAAACGAATGTCTTGTACACTAAATTGGATCTTTGAAGGAAAAACGAAAACAAGCCTAGCTTTTGTTTCCCCGAATGAACTACTACATCAAAAATGTTATTAAAAATTTCACAGAAAAAAAAGTTTACACAATTTTCTTGTCTCAAAGAATGCTACACATTAAAGAGCTTTGCTCTTTTACTAACTAGATTTTTTTTCCTTTGCCTACTTTTCCCTGAATATGAATTAATGGGCTAAGTTGGCAAATATGGAGCAAAAAAAGCGAGCCAAAAGACGAAAATGCGCTTTAGTATAAATATGTATAATGAAAATGTACTTTTATTATACCACTGAATAAATAGGTATTAAATATGTAAACGTATATAAAATATAGAAATTGTATTACAGCAAAAGTTGTGTTTTCTTGTGTTAGCCTGGTAAAGCGTTTTTGAAGTTTCTATATGCGAAGCTCATTCACCCAGTGAGTCAGTCGGTTAGACAGGAGAACATACAAAAACAACAACAAAACACTGCATCGTATGCCTATATGACCAGCTGGCTTAATTTTGAGAAAAGCCAATTAACAACCTTCCATAAAAAGTAATGCATGGGCCCGGGCTGAACACCAGCTCATCACTACCACCACCATCATCATAATTATCAGAGCAGAAGAGCCAGAACAGGAGAGAGATGATGATGAAAATGAAAGAATGATGTATACATTCAACCAAGTCCAACGCTTATTTCTTGCGAAAATAATAAAAAAGGAGATTTTTAAGGGATGAGCGGCTTACACACAAACTGTTAGCTGCTGCTGCTACAACTATTACTACAACGCATGGCTTATATTGGTTTGACACAACAGTTATTTTCTCAGACCAGACAACATTATCATTACCATCAAAAAGGAATGTGTGAATAAAACGACTACTACACGGTCAAACAAAAAATACAAGTAGCTCCTTGACTTTAAAGAAAACTGGGTTTACACACCATATTTTAAGGAGTTTTGAAAAAAAAATTACACAAAGTTTCCTCATTTCTCGAGATGATGATGATGATGATGACGTGACGTGACGAAGTGAAGAGTCCATACAAAGTTGCGGTGTTGCTGTTATGCTACTGCTTGCATGAATACCTACTGCATAATATGGAGGTTTTATGCATTCATTTAAGGTTTTATGTTACACGCACACTTTCTACCAAAATCATCATCATAATATCGTAATCATCCTCCTTACCTTTTCTCGTTGAATATTATTGAGAAGTAAAACACACGTAGAGTTTAATAATAATAATATTAATATGTTAAATGCTTCACAAGCTTATATATATATGAATGTATTTTGCAGTTTTCTACAAGTTGACACGCCCACCACTACGCATATTAAACGCACATGTAAAACAATATCGTCAGCTTGGTTTGATTGATTGCAGAAGTATGTGCCACTTGAAACAAATACAAATCAAACTGTCACTAGCCACTATTTCTTTATTTTTTCACGATTGGGAGAAAAAGGGTGGGTTCACATACCCTAACGTGAGCTAATAGGATAGCGAGTTTCATTCATATTATATATATCTACCCATATGTATACGCATAGGTAGTTAGTTATGTATGTATTCAACAGCATAATATTATCACAATGTAAACTTCCCTCAGGTCATATTTACTACTCTTGTAGGTAAAAAGGAGTGACAAGAAAGCATGTACCTTTTTATGACTTATCGCAGGTAAATGAAACGGTCTGTGTTGTTTGCTCAAATGCCAAAACTTTTCTTGTCTCGTAAAACATATTATACATGACAAACAACAACAGTGCTCCATACTCGACATTTTATATTTTTAGTGCAGCCCTACAAATTACAGTGTGCTGTGAACAATAAGGTTTTTCGTCAGCTAAAGCCAATAGTGCGATTTATATGGGCAAGCAAAAGGAAGTGCTCGATGGGATATGAGTTTTTACCGCTTTTACTTTTACTCCTTGTTGTGGCAATGCAAACACAACAGTGACAACAAACAAACACACAGTCATCAACCCAACCAACTTCTGCTGATCTGCATACTATAAATTGCATATCGCATTGCGGTATACCTATCAAAACTAAAACAATAAAGCTTTTATTTTTATTGGATTTCTCTACGTGAAAAACGACTTCCTCTTTCTTCATATAGACACTATCATCGATTGATTTACTTTGTTTATTTATGTTTTTGTGCAACTAAATAACGTTATCATAAGATTGCATAATATTTACCTGTGTAGGTCTAAATACATATACCTACGCATACGCAATTTAATTGAAATGTTCACGAACCTCTGTAACATTTCAAAAATGATAATTACAACAATTCCGATGTTGATTGCAATGACGATAGCTAACCGCACAAGAACGTGACAATTATCAATTACGATTAATAACAGAGGCGCGAATGATAATTTGATGTGATAGTATGAGAAAAGTGAAGGAATGAAACATTTAAAAAATAATTTTCCCAGCTTAAAATCAAAGAAGAAGTTAATTGCGTAATCTGAAACAAGTCCAATTCTCTTTGTTAAAAATGCAAATTACAGAGTAACATGTTCATAAACATTTACGTTTGAGGATTCCTCAATTATTTAAATTAGTACAGTGAGGTGGTAGTATGTAGTTATATAAACGGTAATAGTATGTAGTTTAGTAGTAGTAACAGCATTGCTACACATTTTATTAAAAAAAAAAAACATTGCACGCACATCTTTATCACAATCAACTCCTTCTGACTTGACTACTATGTGGCTTTTTAACTTATTACTTCCAGCCCGTATCAAACCTAACAACTACTAGGTTGATACACTACTACTACTATTGACAGGGGAAAAACTACGACTGGTACGCACACCGAGTCACTAACTACCATACCACCATCAGAGAAAACAGCATTAATGACAGAAGTTGCAGTAATAGTTGTAGTTTTTTGTTCTTATGTAACAACCTCTATTCTCCTACAAATACACAAAGCTTACTTGGAAAACAAGCATTATCCAATCCAACGTGTGTGTACGTCTGTGAACGTGATGGGAATACGCGAAACACAAAAAAGAAGGAAAAATATATTGCGTAGAGCTTTGCCCTTTACACCCTCATCTCATCATCTTCTACTCTCTTCATTTTTTTTATTATCATACAACAACTTTGATGTATGGTTTGAGTGTCTCTGAGTTTTGTAACTCTACATAACTGTCTTCTCTGAAAAAAACTACATTTTGCATTGTGTCGAGTACTTTTACCATCACTGTAACTGTTAGGTTTTTCGGAAAAAACTCGGGAACAAGAAAGAAAAGTCAAATGATAATAATAATTGAAGGAAGCAGAAAAAAGTCCTGGCTGTCTACCTGAGTAATTTTCCTAGTTTTTTTCAATTTTATAATAGAAAAACATAGTATTCTCAAATACCTACTATAAACATATGTAATACAGGCACCTGCTCCTTTCTTACTTTTTCCTAAGTAGTTTATAATTTTTGCTTGTAGTAGTATCTTCCCAACTACTTACTTCTTTCCCCATTATTATTATTATTATTACTATTATCATTTTTTTGTGATGCGTGCTCTTTACTCCTTTGCATGCAAGAATGTATAAACTCGGAATAAATACTGTTTTTTTTTCTTTCTCTGTCTGAAAAAAAATCTAGACTGAATTATTACTACGCACAGTCAAGGTAAAATGACTATTATATGGGTAATGAGTACACAGAGAGATAGAGTAGCTCGGATTCATGCGTTTCTTCCCGTTTTCCCTTCACTTTTGACGATGATGACACAAAATCACAATAATTTTCTACTTTCTGCGTAGCTAGTTTATCAGGGTTATTGTGAAAATGGTAATAACATAACAGCAGCAGCAAGTTACGCAATTTAATGAGAATAATCACAATGTTGGTTGGAGGAACGGCAAATGACATACATTGTCCAAATTGTTGGAAGATTGAAAGAAAAAAAATACATAATTTGCATGGAAGATAAATATATATTATGCTCTTGTGTGGAATAAGTATGTAAAACGGATGGTATGTATTTTATCGCATAAATAAATGAGGTACAGCTTTTTAAGTTCATTTTTCTTTGATAAAACAAGCAGGTTTTACCTTCCTGCCATAAACCCTTTGGAAATTGCAAAGCCCATTTTTATTATTTATCTCTCTATATCACTACTGCGGCTTTATACTATTTTGCATTACAAAGTAGTAGATATTTCCGAACAATATATTTAATAAAAAGTAAAACCGTGCAACATGATAATGAATTTCGAATTCAATCTTATATCCAGTTTGTTTTCTTACTTTTGATGAACAAAAGTTTGAATATGCACGCTGTATTAATATACATACCTACAAGCGCAACAAACAACACGTGTTTGAATACGTAATAAAGGATTCATTTGATAAATGTAAAAGTTTGTGGTGGTTTTGTTGTTGTTGAAACTGAGACAAAATTCTCTTCACCGCTTACATCTTATATATTAACCAACTCCTTTGACAACAAGTTTGGAAAGTAGCAGAATATGGAAGAATAACTCTAAAAGAAGATAGGAAAAGTTGAAGCATTCTCGAAACAAATCTTTTGAAATATCTATAAAGGAAGAAGAGAGAAAAGATGAGATGGATGCTAATTAACAAATAGCCGAGAGAGAGAGAGAGAGAGAGAGAGAGAGGGACACGAAGAAACGAAGAAGAAGTGTACTTGACGTTGGTTGACACACAACCATGGGCTGCATAATATTAATATTTCACATCTTGCAAAGAATATTATTATATAAGGAAAAGATCATTTATAATATTCATATGGATTTCTCCTGATTGAATGAGTGGATCTTGTTGTAGTTGTGCGTAGTGGAAAGCAAGAGAGGAAAAGCGGGTAGAGTGGAGGAGAAAGAACAGGATACCAGGAAAACTCTTAAGATGCTCTTGTCCTTATCATCATCCCCATATCTCTACAATCCATTTGCTCTAATGCAAGTGTATTTCCTCCACTGCACTCACTCACTCAGAAGCTATAATGTGTATTATAATGACACTGATCCCATATATATGCTTTGCTATTATTATAAGAAGTATTTCCGAGATAAAGGGAAAGGAGTTTTTCGGATGACTGCTACTGTCTAATCTTCAACAGCACAGTAGTCATAGCCATGAGCAACTTCCGTCTTCCTCGTATTATTAATTGCGTTCGGGGTATTGGAGTTTGAGTAGTGGAGTTTGTTGGTTTGGTTTTGGACTGGGTTTCATGGTGGATGAGTGGAGGGAAGACTGCTGGAGAGATGAGATAAGAGAAGAGTTAGTGACGGTGGTGGAGCCGCTGTTCATTTTCTTGCTGCCTTTATGATTATTGTTATTATATGAATGACTACTTACGGACGGATGATACGGGTATCCACTAAATCCAACCGTAATATTAATACATAATATAACCATTACATAATATGCATATGTGAACGATATATATAGAATGCTTTCGAGTGTACGATTAATGTGTCAGTATCAATTTCCGGAACAAAACCATCAAGCAGGAACCAAAAAGTGTTTTACACATCTCAACAATATTATTCAACGCTCCAACTCTCCACTCGGGGAAAAAAGTTATTTTAGAATGCTCTGGCATTACTAATAACTAGCTGCAGTAGTAGTAGACAGTATAAAGAGGTGAAGTTAAAACATCGTCACAAAATACCAGAAAAGGAAATGCATGCTATTTATGCATATACCTTAGTTTCTGTTTATTAGGTAGCGGTGACGGTGTTAATGATGACGTTGATGTAATTTTATGACCTGCTGCAGCTTAAAAAGTTGTCGTCATCCAATGATGATAAATATGTACATACTTTTGCCTATAATTCAAAGTAGTAATTGATAATGAAATCTCTAAAAAAATTTTAAAAGGTGTAATACCTACGGTTTAAACGAAATTTATTCTGAAATTAATCACACAACTTGGGAATAAAGAGTAACTGTTTGGCTGTATATGGCTCATAAATAACATCTCATTTATTATTATTATTATTATTATTAGCTTGAATTTCTCTAGTATATTTTGGCGGTTCTTCTTACTTCATTCAATATCAACCAGAGTTGCAAGATATGTAGGTATTTTAATCAGATAATTCTGATAAATAGCATGACTTGAAACGTGAACCAATAGACAATGGCATCTATTTAACACTACCATATCCGGTGAAAATTTTGGTTTGCAATTTGTATTTTAGTAATTCGCTTATACATAAATTTCACACAGTTGCTTTTATTACAACTTGTCATGAAATATTACTTTATGCATATATTTATCGACCGTTTGCTGCATTGACCATGAAATGAAGTGCTTTATGCATTACAAGACAGCATTGCAGATGTGAAAAAAGGAGTACAAATTGTGGGACAATATTTTCAGCCATGATAACTAAATCCTCTCCGTCCACTATGGTTTTGACTCGGTGACCGGTTTACATACTTTTTATTGCAAAAAAAAAATACCACAACAATTGTACTTATTCAATGGCAGTATGGCATTTGGCTGTTCACCACGCAGCAAAGCCAATAATAACGCCTAAGTAAAACTCTCACCGTATTTATTTTTATGCAGAGATGAAAAGAAATTGAAATACATATTTTTATACAAATACATACCTTCTATAAAACGATCTCCACCAACACTGCCACTCCAACCACACAGTTCTATTCTCTATAGCATTCAGGATGAGCAATGAAAAGGGTGAAGAATAAAAATGTCAAGCATCTGCTGTCTCTCTCATTTCTCAATTTAGACCGTCACACACTGCTAACAAGGTAGACACACATGACACACGTATGCACACACACACAAACACTTTTGTCTCTATATCGTATAAAAATTCTACCATTTAGTATTCAGTGTTCTCGTTGTTGGTTCTTGGCTGTTATGTGTTTATTTATGTATTCCCATTAAAAACAAAAAGGAAAGGTGATTTTCTCGTTATTGCACTATGTGACGGTAATAGGACAATCCTCTTGATATTTTTTTTTGTTTTAATTACTCGCTTTACTATACTCTTCTTTTCGATAAACTTTTTGTGTGTCCACAGTCATCATCATCAGCGTTCTTGTCTGGTATTATGTTTGATGTTCAGCGTGCCATCAACTCACACACGCCCACTTTATTTTACAAATGTCGCACACGAAGATATCATCTTTATTTCACTAACGTACTGCTTCTGATGATGATGATGAGGCTGCTCCCACAGAAAAAACAAACATTATAGATGCATAATAATAATTTGTATAACAACAAGAAAGTGGGCACAAAATGTTTAGATATTTTACTCGTTAGAAGAACTACAGAGCTCTTTTTTAGTCATCACATCGACATAAACGTCATTATCCCTGCTGTCCTTTTATTTTCTTCTGTTCTTGTTGGAAGAATTCTATTTAGACAGCAAAAAGTTTCATCAGCAACAACATGTAACCTTAACGTATTGCCATTCACAGGAACTCTTTCTCTGCATAGCGAAAGCAACGGTGCCAATTCCCTTGTATATTGTATGTCGCTATATACTACCGAGTAACACACTGACTCTTAACCGACTAGTTGTCTGGTTTCTGATCTGATGCGTGTAGGTAATATGTTGAAAAATGGGGATGATTGCTGCAGTGAACTTAATTAGCATTTATATTAGCCAGCCTTGCATGGCCTGTCTATGTACGTAGCTTTTTATCAGTATATTTTTTTACGTAAGCCAAGCAAGTCAGGACAACAAGCCAACCTAGTTGTTTGACTGTTGATGATGATAGAACTTTTTTTATCATGCAGAGAGCTATTTTTTACAACGCCAGCAAATAGGTTTTACATGCCGTCACAGAGAGTGATCATAAAATTGCACGAAATACAAGAAATAAAATGCAGTATCAACATCCACCCACACCACTTATTTTTTTCTATCCTTACACCTTTTTAACAATAAGCTGATTTCGTTGAGAAACTTTATTTTATTTTATTATTTCTTTTTTTTTATTTTCTGTACTTTCGTATTTCTTTTATTTGTCTTCTTATCTTAATTTAAACAATTTTTATTGAGCAATTTCTTGTTGTGTTGCGAATTTTTTCGAATTAAATAAAAAAGTTTAGATAAAAAATGTTTGTACAAGAATAAATAAATAATGTTGCAGAGTTGATGTTTTTTGGTCTGTTGTTATAAAAGTATTTTGTAGAGAAGTAGAGTTACTTTCCTTGTTTATTTATTGGAAAGTAGTTCACTTACTCACACACTTTTCTTGTTGAACAATCTCGCAAAATTCCAGAGGACAAACAAGATTGCTATTTTATTCATTCATTTGACAGACATTCACTTTAGCATAGAATATGAATTCTCCGGATCGATTCACTTCTCACAAGCACATTCCTCAACAAAGAAGACAATGAACACTTTCGTACACAACTCGCTTTTGCAACGAGGAAGACGATTTACTATTATCTCATGTCTTTACAAAGAGGACGTGGTGCAACGCAACGTACATATGTCGTGCTTCTGCAGTTTTCAATGAAAACATGTACTCCTCCTTTTCCTTCGCTAAAACTTTGTACACAATCCTTATATTCCAAGCCAAGACAGACGTTGTCTAAAAAGGTAGTTCACGGGAGCTCTGTGCTCTTCTGTTCTAATTCCCCTTCTTTTTTGTTGTCACATTCTGTCCCCGTCACCTGTCACAAGGACAATTACTTACAACAACATCACGCTAATGATGAACAGGCAAGACGCGGAGAAATAAAAAGACGTTATTTTAGAAAAGTGATGTGATGAATGTATTAGTTTATTAATGCTCCTTTCCTTTTTTACCTTCTGGAAGAAGAGATTTTCATTTTCATAGATTGAGCGTATTGCATACACGAGAGAAAGAAGTAAGCAGCAGGATCATTAGTGAAAGTGGGAGTACACTTTGCTTAAGTACGTGAAAATAAGAAAATGTTATTTTTCTTTGCAAATTAAGCCATGTATTTGTTTCACTTTTTCCGCTACTTTCCTCCAACTTTCTTTCTTTCTTTTCACATCATTCGACCCAATTTGTATAGTAATTAATTCTCCCCAGTAAAAACACACACACGAGAACACTCAAACACCACACTATGAAAATATACACACAGCCAAAAGTAAAAAGTTGAGATAGTCTCCAGAGTTTTTGTTGTTAAAAGCAGTGTAAAAAGTTTGTCTAATATTATGACAAAGATAAAAGGGGAGGATTAGCAAGAAGATGGTTGCCGTTTTCTTTCCAAATGAAAAAAAAACCTTCGCTGAGAACTTATGAAACAGTACAAAGATTTTGTTTTTTCTTAAAAAGGTAGTTTTTTTTCCACACAGACAGTAATGTTTTTATTTCAACTTTTACAACATGAGAAGCAGAATGAATGAAATGAAAAGTAGAACACTTTCAGCCTCTTTTTCCTTTTCCCTTCTTTCTTCGTATCTTCGATCGTTTTTCGACAATGCAGTACCAACACCACCACTCTTCTCTGGCACTAGTCACATGAACAAACGACGACATACACACAGGCCGTATGTATGTATGGCGGTTGGCTGACACGGAACAACTGAGCACTTGCAGTGCTAACTATTCGGGTTTTACTATAATACCAACAGCAGCGGCAGCATCAACAACACGACGATGATGATATGACGAGTTGTACGTACGAGAGAGACGAGCATTGCTAGGTTTGTTGTATATCATGATGATGTTATTCACTTCTCTCAAACTTGAGTCGGCATATACATGTGTGTGGGTACAGTTGAACGGAGTCGACTACGAAAACTTGGTTGAAAAATTGTACAAGAGTTGAGTTCGAAGTTGAAGAAGTAGTAGAAAGAAGACGTGAAGGAAACAGCCACCACCACCACTACTATAGTAGTAGTAGTAGTATTACTACTATTTCCATTCTACTACCTCCGCTCGACAAAATACTTTTTCCACTACTACCATCACTGCTGCTGCTTTAGTATGTATATTATATTTCCTTCGTTCATTTCTCTTGTAGATAGAGAGTTACTACTACTGCTACCTATATGAAATACTACACTAAAAAAGAAGGATGAATGCTCTACAAATGCGTACAATAATAATATACCTAAACACGGCAACGGCAAAGCAACCGATTTGAGTTTTTAAATAATATAGCCCAAAACTGCTCACAAAGAGTTAGTTTCTTTATCACCGCCGCCACCACCAACACCGCAACTGACTTGGATATACGAATCTTGTACTTTTTTATTGGTAATATTTTTATGCAAGCCTATTGCCAGTGCTACATTGTACCTATATATTATATTTTTGATACATTAGTATAAAGTTTTTCGGGTGATATAAAAAAATTTCTAAATTTGATCCATGTACCGCATTCTACAAAGTAGTAGTAGTACGGGATATTTTATTCCCACAGTATAGCATAGCTACATTCATATAAAAAGAGGAGAGCATCGGAATGGCAGTAGTGAGCATAAAGTATTACACAATCCAATTCACTCTTTGGCTTTTTGGTCAAGAAAGTAGGGAGAAAGAAATGTTCATTGGTATCTCATGTTGTAGTAGAAAATGTAATACGTAGCGTGACATATACATGCACCCTATAACCATCAAGGTTTTCCCTTTTCACTCGTATTTCTCATCTTGTGCTGCTTTCTGTACGATCCATCCATAAAAGTGAATGAATGTCACTGCTACACATAGCAGATCTAAAGGAAAAAGTAAGCAGAGCGAAGTATTATTTTGCGGAAGAGGGAGAAAAAAGGGAAAACATTATTCCGTCTCCTCTTTCTCTCTCTCTTCTTCCTCTGGAACTCATTCACTCACTCAACAATTTTTACTCTATATTTCTTCCCCCTCCTTTTCCGTCATTTCTTTTTCTTTTGCGCTGCTTCCTTCTTTCCTACTAACTGCTGATGCTCTCTGTAGTGTAATGTAATGTAGGTGCTGAGTGTGTGGTGGGGAACTCACACTATGGCTTTTGCTGGCTTTCCACTGACTACACTTCTTCAATGATCATTGTTAGTAATCACCGTCATCATCATCATGACCATCATCATTTTCTTCATGATGGTGGTAGCACAATCACACAATACGTTTGCTTGTCACACTCCACTGGTGTGTGCTCTGTGGAGAAGTGTGTAAGGCATGCGAATTGCAACTGAAGTCCAACCAACATCACTGCACTTTTTTCGATAGAATTGTGTGGTATAAAGAATGGAATTGACTTTGTGAGTTCAAGATCATTTCATACTACCACATAAAATATACATAAGCACGTGCATCTACTATTTGGTAGCAATAACGGAGAACGCTGTTCCATGATATGCCTCATGCGAGGAACGCAAAAAGTCCTTTTTCCCTCGTTCGTATTATTTTATTTGTTGCCGTAATAAAGTGTGTGGTTTATTAGAAATAAATAGTGTGGTGTTGGAAGATAATGATTGCTAAAGCAGAATAATCCCCGCGTGATCATTGCATTTCCTTTCCTCCTCCTTCGTCAACGCACCAACGCATCAGTCCGGATTATTTATCCACTTTTCATTTACAATTTAGACGAGAACTCATTAAAGACAGATGAGTTTTTGTTTGCAGAGGATCAACTATGCAATTATAGCACCACGCACACAGCAGTAAAACTACAACACACAATTCTTATACGCTACCTTTTCCTGCTTTGCATTTTTCTAAAAACGATGGTACACATAAAATCGTCTTCATCATGCATGTATGTTCCTGCAGCACTTTGTTATACAAAGTATATAAACTAAAAATCTCCAATAGTTCCATTTAATACTACTGTCCATTGCACATTTGTACCTACTACAGCATATGATTCACCTCCATCAAATTTTTTGTACTTTTGCCAACTATTCTGTTAGGCAATGAAGTAATAATTATTGCTACTTAAATGACAGCTTGCGTGCTCGATAAACTGATCGTCAGTACCGTTTTTTGCTTTGCACAAACAGACCCAAATTACTGACTGTTACTGACATAACACAAGTAACACAACACACATTACATCAGTTTTAAAATCTCTTTCATTCCTAGTTCTATTTAGTCTTCAAAGGACTTGAAAGAAAATCTAACAAATCATCACGGATTATGTGGGACTTGCGTTTGAGCATACAAAATTCTACACATTAGCATTGATCCTCTATTTGTTTATCACATGAATTTTGTTAACGATCCTCTAAAAATTCAAACAACACCAAAAATATAGATATTTTATTATACAAAGATATCAGATCTGCTACATCCTTGTCAATTTTCAGTAAATTATATCATGAAAGTATGCAAAAAGCTTGAAAATATAAAAATGTCAGCGTAAACAAAAGTACACGCCTGTTTTGTTTCATTTAAATTTACAGCTTTCTAGAAAAAAAAACTGGCTTTAGCAACAAAAAAATCACACACTGACAATAATATTAGGTATATTTAGAGCATTATTAGCCATAAGCACTACACATGGCATCCAGTATAGCGTATCTTATGTCCACAATTAATACTCACGCAAAGCAAACCAAAACGCAGAAAACTCTTGTCTTCGTCACATTCTCCTTTCTGCTGAAAACGTGTGTTTAAAATTTGTTCAGAAAATATTATTTCATTTCATATTTGCTGCACCACAGTGTAATATGTATCTCTTGCCTCCATAAATTGCCGAGTGCCGATGCATGTGAATCCAAAAGATGACTGACTGCAGATTTTTCGACAGACGAGACCACTAAATTTTGCTGTGGTATACAATGCCTCTACCTCATCTATCTCATCGTGTGCACAGAGGTATAGATAGTAGGAAAATCGTGATGTTCAACTCAGTTCATTACTCACTGATACTATTTTTTTTATGAAGTTTGCATAGTATAAGATTTTTTTATATTTCATTTTTTACATGCATCTATCCCTCTGTACATTTAATGCGATGATGAGAGGGGATGATGATGATAATGATGATGAAGAAGATGAATGTACTATATATGCCTTGCAGCATCATAATATAGCTGTATATCTACTTACTTGTTACCTGTGTCCTGTTGGGGATCCAAAGAGGATGTAGTAACAGGTATGGTTATATTTACCAAAAGAGCGTGAATACGCATTGTACCATTTCATTGCATGCATACCTCTGTCTGTCTGCATGTAAAAATAGAGGAATGGGAACTATATCAAAAAATTATAAAAAGATCAGTGTGTCTATTAATGCCTTGGACCAAACATATAGGAAGTGCACCCTGATATAGCATGGTTACACTTCACGCAGTAATAATATAATATACAGCTTGTAAATGATAAACCAATATGGCATTCTATTATGAATAGCCAAAAAACTCCTGGAGTAAAAAAACGAAACTAAACAAAAAATCAAAAGTTGAATTCTTGAGCGTACACTTTTTTATTTAGCAACTGATTATCTAGTTACGAAATCATTACGCCACAACTACCACTATAACAATTGTCATGTAGGTACCTATATAATAATAATATTGTTATCATACGCCTGTACAGAAACTGTAATAAAGCGAAACCGCAATGAGATGTGTGTGTATGAACAAAAAAAGGAGAGAGAATGAAATCAAAAAAGAAATGAAAAGGATTCGTTCGTTAGACAATTTTTCATCCATTTTTCATTTCAAACCTTTTGCAAAATATTACAGGGACAAAAACCATTGCCACTGTTTGTGTGAGTGTGTCTGTCGGCGGTTTTTTTTTGGTTTTGATTACCTCTCTGCGGAGTAAACATTATCATGTGTAAACTCCATTGTTAGGATTACACTTAAGACGACACTTGGTTCCCATTCCACTTTAATTCGTTCGTACAATGCACTGTACTCTGTGGATTTGATGGTGCTTGCTCAAAGTAAGGCTTCTCTTATGAGAGTAAATTTAGTTTCTTCTTTGATACTGATAATAATATTCGACAATAAGACCATCGACTGCAACATAAAATTTTATTAAGCCTCCACCTTATTTTTACCTCCATGGGCGCAGTATCCCCATTATCATTTTCTGTAATGCTATTATTATAATGCATCTCTTGTTCATCAACGTCGTCTATTCTTTCATTTCTTCTCATCCTCCTTACAATTCAAACTTTTAGTAAGCACCATCATCACTATCACCATCAGAACGGACTGATCATCATGCAGCAGCCAGTAAAAGCATGAGAGCAATCTGTAAAATTTGTAAGTTACATTCACTAATGTCGATGTATTGAAGGCATCTCCCAAGCTGAAAAGAAGCAGACGAAACAACGCACATCATCTTTGTAATCATCTCCAACATTACCGTCAAGTCATCGTGATCGTTATTATTCAGACAAGCACGATTGCTAGATGCAAGAATATTATATTCATGAATCTGATGATGATGACGATGATTTTATCATGCATTTATACTGACTATTTTATAAGCGCTATCCACACACTGCACTGCAATTTGCAATGCACTTGCTAGCTCGTTTTGATGATAATATTTCTGATACTTACTTTTTTAAAATGCTGTAGGCTTTAAAGCAACCGTATTGTAATAATAATAAGAGAGCGCGACAAAACATGCACAACATAATCATCAGATGCGGTAGTGTTGTTTGGTGTGGTGTGATATGATTATGTGATGCATCTTCTTACGCAGTTTTTTCCTAACAATTTCCTAGTACAAGCTGCTGAGATTTGAATTGTTATCCTGTACAGTGTAATAATGATGGTGATCATCATCGTCATCATTACTGCATTGCACTGTTCTTTTTCATCGTCATCATGAATTCAAGCTGGATCAGTCATTGAGGTCTGCGTGGAAAATCCCCTCTTCCTTGTGCATAGTCATTCAAGCCTTAATTTAGTGCCATCATCAGCATCATCAGTGCAGCATAACAACAACAATAACATCATCATTGCCATCATATAGGTATACAACTAACTGCATGGGATCAGTTAGACCGTGCAATGCATGTCTGCATATCGTTAAAACGCTCAACATTTTATTCCATGGCTATTTTACCTCATATTACGGAACCTGTGGATGAAGGCCTGTTGTTGATGCTAATGTAAGCTCGTCGTAGGTATTTCCATTGGATATTATGTGTGTTCATATATACATACCTGCTCATTCATATGTTTCAATTATTATTATCATGATGCAACTTGAAAGTGTATCTTCACTTTTTTGCTGTAATTTTGTCCTTTGTACAGCTACAGAAGGAACCTTTGAGGCACAAAAAAGTGGATTGTAAAGAAGAGGATGATCATCAGACCGTACCCAAATCCCTTTAGAAAATGGCATTCCTTCAAAGAATATGTAAGTAGGTATATTCGAAAATTTAAACACAATCAACTTCAAGCTCCAACTTACTCTGTCGTATAGTAGTTTCGTTGTTTCTCGCCAACTTGTATCTGCTGCAATTTATTGAGAATTTTTGAAATGCTCGGTTTCGAAAATAATGAATAATATAAAACATCTTTAATTTAGAGAGGCAGCAAAGCGAAGTTCCCTTTTTGTGGGGAAGCTACTGAATCCAAAGAGAGATTGAAGCCTTTTTCGTGATTATCACAATGTGAAAAGAAGACAAGATACTACTGCTAGTGAATCAATTTCCGTAACTCTATTCATTGCATGCAGTTTTGTATATCATTAAATATTCTTGTGCTCTAAAAGTTTTAAACTAATAAATTACTGAAAACAATAGTGTTCTAAAGGTAAAATTCAAGTGGAAGTTGATGATGAGAGGGTATAACTGACTTGCGTTGGTACCCTTAATATTTTAACAAGGTTTTCAAAAGGAAACATTGCTGAAATAAACTAAAAAATGTATACCACCGAGTTATAATGCCCTTTCTTCGTTTCATAATATATTATTGATGCAAATGAAATGAAATGAACAAACCTAATTTGAAGTGTAACAAGGAAACTTCTCCACTCTTATGCTAGCCTATTCACTCCCAAGTTGAAAGGGTTATGTTATTAAGGATGTACTCAATAATATGCGTAAGCATTAAGTCAAGTTTAGGCATAAGGGGAGGTGAATAGATACACACTTGAAATTTTCTAAAGAATGTTGTAGAGAGCCTTGAGTAAGAATTGAGGACGTATACTCCATAAAATATTACTGACTTTTACACAAGAGGAGTTTTAGATTTTTTTGTATACTTGGCAAGGTAGTATAGGCGTAAGCTACCTACAAATTTCTTTCAACTTTCTTTTTTTCCACATACAATGCCACATTCACCGCCCATCTTATTCACCCACCACTACAATATCAGCTGAAATGCTAGAGAAATGATAGGAAGGAGAAGAAGAGAAAAAAGTCTGCATGGAAAGTTTTTCCTTTTTCTCTTCGATCCTCACTCAAATCCAGAAGAAAACTTTGTCATTTGTGTTCCAAATAAAATAAATCTGAACAATTCTTGTGGAGAGAAGAATTTCAAGGAACAAATTGAAGAAATGTTGTTGAGTTTAACAAGTCGGAATTTCTTTAGAACATGAGAGAAAAGAATAAAAAAAGTCAACTTGCTCATTGCTGGAATGAAAATGTATATGCTAGTAGAAAAGTATCTTGAATAATTTATCAGAGTACATACACACACACACACGGAAGTTTATTAGTGGGAGTTTCCTTTTTCTTTTAAAATGTGACTCCATAAGAAAACATGCTTAACTAAAAGAAAAGGACAAAGACAAAACGCTATATATATATGTACATATGGGAGTAGTCGATAGTCAGAATTTTTGCCAAAATTTGTAGGAAACACTTTACTTCATGGTGGAATTACAATAACCGCTGAAAATTGTCATTTTCTAGTCAACATTGACATAAAAAAATCTTGCCCAGTTTTCCTTTTTTTAAAGAAAGTGGGTAGTTAGGATTTTCGTCACAAATGCAATATTTTTGTCTCACTTCAGTTCACAGAGAGAATGGTGAATTACTAACAATCAGTGATTGAGGAAATGAACCATCTCCTAACAATCAGCCCAGTATGAAGAGTATATAGAGTAGTTTTCTGCTTCCCTCAGCAATTCTCGTAAAGATTTTTTTCCTCTTCTTCATCATCATCATCATCTTATGGGTCACACAATGCAATCATCTTATTCATGTTACAAATATATATTTTTGCTACGTAAACGTTAACGCTCTCCTTTTGCCAGTCACGACTACCACGTTACGTGTCGTTTAATCCAGAAAAATACGGTTATTCGTTGTTACCGTACTTGTGGTGTACACAAAAATAACCCACTCCACAGAAAGAAGAAAATATGCTGATCTATCTGTGATGATGTGAGCGTAAAGTGTGGTGAGGGTCCCTACAGGTTATGTATTAAGGACAACGAAGTGGGAGTAACGTACTTACTTAACCAAGCGGCCAAAAGTCTGCTTACTTTTAGCTTACAATGTATACTTTAGAAATGTACATACGTAGTAGGTACACAGATTAATTTGTTAGAAATAGTTTATGGTTACGTAAGAAAGTACATACTTCATAGTGAACTTACAAATGCATGTATGTGTGTGTATCTATCAATACATTTTTTCCTTTTTGTGGAAGAAAATCATATAGTGAAGTTACAGTAGTAAACAGTAGGGGCAGTTTGTAAAAAAAAGTAGAACAGAACAGTAAAGGATCCGAATCAGGAGAAAAGAAAGAGTGAGGAAAACTGGCAAGCAAAGCAATTGAACAAGCAAGTTGGTTAATGCTTTGCTGGAATGGTGTAGTAAGAAAAGGAAGGCTGCTTCTTAAAAGCAAGAAACCTACATTGACGGATATAAAGTTACAGCAACAGCACGTTTGAAGAAAGTCTACTAGCTTATAGCACATGGATGCAGCTTTTGCTAAAAACCCAGAAGTGAAACAAGGCCGGAACTCTTTCCATTTTCAACTTCATTCTTTAACGCAGAGAAATTCTCTTTCTTTTGTACGTATTTTTTTGTGTATAAAAATTATGCTGCTCTCTCTCTGTCTGTGTTTTTATACGGAATGGGAATTGTATTTACCACGCACTGTTTCATGTATACAATGAGTGCACACGAAAAAATCCACTACTACACACTTTTTCTGCTCTGTATACGTCTTTCTATCTGTTAGCCTTGTGTAGTAGCAAAAGAATAAGGAAAAATGTTTTATAGGCTGATGCTTTTTTTTCTTCTGAGAAACCCAGATTCCAACGACTGGAATGGAATCTAGAATCTGGCAAAATGGAGAATGTACAGAATGTAAACTGCAATAAAAATGGAGAACCATAAATGGTGGCAGTCGAAAATATACAAACGAATGAGTTTAGGTTAGAGTACCCGTTAGCTAGAGAAGAAAAACAGAGAAACACACAGAGAGAGAGAGTGAGTGAGTGGAGAAAGAGAGAAAGAAAGTGCAAAGCCCTTTTTGTAGGTACTTCATGCTCTCAAAATATATACGTTTACTATTCATACAGTTTACGTACTTAAACAAGTATAAAACGATATAACGAAATATATTACTACTTTACTCAATTCTATTCTTCTCCATTTTCACAATTTCTCCAACGAAAACGTAGTCACAAGTGTATATACAAACCGTGTGTTTAGCGAAAGTGAAAAGTGTACAAGTATATAATACGTTACATTGCTCGCTTCGCTGCCTGCCTGCCTGTTACAAGCACATTGCCATATCCACTACGACTACTTCTACTCGCACTAACAAGTTGAACCATAATACTTCTTTTGGTGGGGCTCCTTGTGTATTTTCAGCATTTCCATTCTCTTTACCGTTCCCACCAACACCAGTCTACTTGTATTATTCCCATGAAGTGAAGTGAACTACTTTTTTTTGAAACGCTATAACCGCTACGGTTGTACTACTACACACTTCTTCTATGCGTTATGCTATGTGAATGCAAAGTTGTAGCAGTAGGGCCCATAGGAATGGAGCTAATCAATGACAGAGGCGCCAGCAGACTTGCACCGTGTACGAAAAAAGGGAGCTAGCAAACCTAATACGAGCATAATATAGAGTCTTTGCTTTCCAGCATTAACATTGCTTTCGCTATATGTACCACCAAGCAAAGTGCCTTTCCAACTGTATTTGTGTGGATGTGTACATGCACACGTCATAATAAAAGACGTATATTTGCAAAGAGAGCCAGAAAAAAGGCAGACCATGGGAATGGAAAAACTTACATGTATAATGTTATGATAAGTATATGCCGCTCCTTGCCAAAAAAAAGTCACAAGTTGTAACAGCACAGCAGCAAGCAGTAAAAGTACATGTAGAAAGTATTTTATATGCGTACATGTAGCGACAGCGTCTGGTGTACATGGAATGACAGTGTGAAAGGAAATTCCCTACACCTTCAACAAAATGCATGGTTTGTTTTTTTCCTTTGACTAAAACACCCCTTTCTTTCTTCAGATGTAAGAGAATAACGAGAGTGTATTATAATAACAGTATATTCTGAAAAGACTATGATATTCGTCTCTCTTTCTTTCTCTCCAAATAACTGACTAGATATTATTATTCGAGCAATGTGTGTATTAAATATTATACTGTTGCAACGTTAGCATTTCACTGTTAACTGCTACATCTCAAGAAGTAAAAGTAGCATCAGAAGAAGAGAGGTTAAACAGACATTGCTAGCCATCATCATGATATGCATGGTCTTTCTATCTGTCTCTCGCTCTCTCACAATATCACGACAACTTTCTCTTCTTCAATGTCCCCATGTTTTTTTGCAAGTTTAGCACTAAAGCTGTACCCATTCACTACTGTCATGTAAAGCTATTTCACTGGTTTCTCTCTCAGTACTACTGCTACTGCCACTAAAATGAAAAATATATATAATCTTCACTTTTGCTCTTTGATTCTTTCTCTACCAAAGTAGTGGTAACAGTGCATCACTAAAACAAGTGATAGAAAATAATGGTAATAATAATAAATAATAATATGTTTTAGATATACTTTGAAGGATGCACTGCCGCTGCGGAGAAAAAATAAATAAGTATTACGAGAAATAATAATATACATCAAAAAAAGGTCCCATTTCATGTCAAATGTAAATTCATGTCATGACTCATGACCGACGAGGAAGACTGCAAGACAGCTAGGGAATATGAAAAGAAGGCACACGTCCCATGTTTATGCATGAACATTTTATGAAGTTTTATTCATGCAGTCATTCATCGTTAATGCTGGAAAAGTTATACAGTAAAGAAAAAACGTCAGCAAAAAAAATGCCACAACACCAATTGTGAGTTTGGGAGCAATAAAGGGATTTTGGTAATTTTTTTTCGAGAAAAATGTCCGTGAACCATGAATGTATTTTATTTATGTTTAAATAAAAATTTATATAGAGGGATAATAATAATAATCATAAACTGGAAGAAGTATATCAACTTATATAGCGTTTGAATTTGAGCATCATGTACCTGCGTCTATCTTTGTTGCATGTATGCAAGCCATCAAAGAGAAACTCAGGTAATAACAGTAATAATGCTTATATGGTTTTTTTTACTTACATCTGCTAATCCTCCTGGTTGGTAATATTACTATAAATTGTAAATGCAATCCATTATTTTTTCCATGTGCATTGGTAATACACAGACAGACTGATGGCGGTAGATAGTTGACGTGTTGTCATATATTGGTTCTACTTCTTTTACGTTTGCTTGCACGTTTGTTCTTTTACATCCAGCCAGACGCATCCACAGTTTCCTTCCGTCTTTCCTCGTTCATTTTTCAAGCCAGCTGGATAGAGAGGGAGAGATAGACAAAAGGGTTTGTTGGAGCGGGCTGATTGATGACTAGAGCCAGGAACGGATGGAGGAAGAAATGTTTTTAAAAAAAGGAATGGAATTGGATATCATCGTTTGTTTTGTATACATTTTATAAGCACATGTAAATGATATGATACATATACAGGTAAGTGCTGGTGTACACAAAAGGATATATTATGCAGTTTCATATAGCTGGTTGATAGCTTTTGGTGCTATCAGGTGGATAGAATACCAAAAATTCGGTTTACGTCTAGTGTTACATCAAAATGTGGTAAGTTCACAACTCTAAAAGCCCATTTATTTATAGCAACACACACCAGCACTTCCTTACCTGTCTCTGGAAAGCTGGCGTAACTGAACTTAGGTATTATCATGGTCATCAGCATCGCATTCGTTCTAGTACAAAAGTCGTGCTTGTTTTGTGGATATGAAAAAAGAGGCATTCTAGAAAGATACGCATGGTACAACACCCTCCATCGTCAAAACGAACACGGTTACTCATCCTTCGTGACAGGAAAAAGGATCCAGGGTTCCATTTTTGATCGTGCTCATTTACGTAAACCATACAAACTCCAGAAAAGGGAAGGAAGGAATGAGGACGTAGAGGGTATATGATGTTATTTAATACAAAGTTCACATGAGCTCGGGATTGTAAAAGAAAGGGTTAGAGCTTTACCTTTGCATACCAATGTGCCACTACAGTAAAACCTTAGCTTTTCCACACGGTCATGATCATAGTAATCATTCTCATCACAAAACTACCACCATCTCAGTTTACTAACATAAAGCACACCGTAAAAATACTTTGTCTTGCCCAAGTAAACAGGCTTACTGCCTTGTCTCAGCTAAATATAGTGTGTAAGCCTGTGAGATTGAGTGAATTTTTCTGACTTGTGTCCTTTGTCTTCATTACCTCAACTATCTGTTTTTCAGGCATGCAAGGTTGGCGTAGGTTCCCACGATTTCCAGTATATACATATTTTACATTCACACCGAACAAATTTCCTTCTCGACAAGAACAAGACGAAGATTCCAACAATACTTTTTTATTCTACAAATAATGATAATGAGCTGTACAAATATTTCGAGTAGGTAGGTACCTAATAACACCGTACAACATGCATTGATAAGTACTTGAGTAATAAAGCTACCATCATCATCATCTTACCATCACCACTCCCTGCTCTCCAGAAGACTTCAGAAAAGACTGTTTACAGACAGGACCGAGTATTCTTGCAGTAAGTAGGGGATACACATATATCTCTGACTGAGAATTTATGCAGTTTCTAAAACGATAGGATATTTATACTACCATACACAAGATGAACAAGGAGAAAAAGAAGAAAAGGCAAAAGTGGTAGTCAACATGAACGGAGGTGGTTTTGAGTGAGAGATGAGGAAGCAAAAGAAGCCTTATATTATTCAAATTCTATGCAGGTATTGCTTGCTTGCATGAATGATAAGTCAAACAAGGAAAAGGAGAGAGAGAAGAGCATTTACAAACGGTATGCACACCAACCAACTCGTATTACTCGTATTCTTAGACTGCCGTATCACCGAGAGAGAAAACTTCTTCAGTAGAAGCATCAAAAAGGGATGAAGGCAAAAACCCCTAGAAAAACAAGGCAAACAATGTTCCAAATAAAAACAGGGTCTTCTTCTTCTTTTGTTGTACCGTTGTTCTCAGCAGACGAATATACATTCAAAAACATGTTACCTTTTTAGCTCTGAATCCTTTTTGCTTCACTTGAAAAATTCCATTTCTCATTTATGACGAAGTAAAACATGTACATACCTTGTTGCAGAAGTGCAGGTAGGTATAGAGTTATGTATTAGTAGCAATATTATTATGTAATATCCAGTTTTACTCAACCAAACATTGAAAACCTATACAGAATGCAGGAAGAAAAAGGATGAAGATCAAAATAAAAAAAAGTAATGTAGGATCTTCTTTTCTCAGCGAGCAACTAGCTTCTTTTCCGAGTAGTTGTGCTGTTATAAGCAAACTCTCAGCTATTTATTTATTTACAGCCTGCTTTGCCTCACCTACTAAAACGCATACCTACCTGTTTATAGGACCTGCTCGTCCTCTTTTTTTCTCTTTTTTTTTGAAGGAACCTTTATACTTATTTTTATTCTTTATTATTATTATTATATCGCATAGACTGAAATACAGTCTTTTATGCACTATAGTACATGTACCTTTTGTCGCATTTTCCTTTCATTTCTTTCGTACAATAAGTGCATGTCTGCATTTTTAAAGAATTCATGTTACAAAACGAGAAGAATTGTTCATATTTCATTCATCGGGCTCAAATTTGTTGTTGTATGTAGTGATTTCAATTATTTGGGTACCTTTAACTAGCAATCTGCTTGTTTGAGAAATGATAATGATGTAAATTGCCCTTACAATAACGATGGCTGATTACGAAAACCATTACTTCGTGTACATATACTCTGTGCACTCTTTTTTTCACGAAATTTGAAATTAAAGTGACGATTTTCTAAACTAGTTTCCTCTTATTTTAAATCAGACCTGGAACCATTTTATCTACTTACCATCTTCAATCGTTGTTTTACTACTACGGTTTCTTATTTATTTTTACAACAGGTAAAATAAGACAAGGAAGAAAAACACAAAACACAATCAGGTTACACAATAGATGTACGGGTTATTTAATGCGATAACTAGGTATGTATAGACTGAGCACATCAAATCAACGAAAGAGAAAAAATGTACATTTTATTTAGAATAAGAAAACTTGAATGATGACAAGGCATCCCTATACTAGACTTTTTCTAAAAATTTCATATGAAGACCCAGCATCTTCCTAAAAGTCCGGCTTTACGCTTTTTCGCTAAACAAAAATCCTCCATTTTCAATTGTAAAAATGGACTATAGAATATAACTGATGATAAGTAAGCCACCCTACTTTCATATACAACAATAAAATTCTAAACACGTTAAGTTGGCAGGTTGGCAGAAAATGTCTTGGTGGTTTTTCTGTTTTTTTTCCTTTTCACGTACCTGTTTTTTCCGTTGATTTCTCCTTTATTTTTGTTTTCTGCTGACTTTAGGTTTTCAGCTTGGACTTCCAGCACCACTGCCAGCTACAACATCATCATCATCATCACAAAGCACAAGGAAGCGAGGAACATTCTGCATAGCAAAGTAGATGGTAATTTGATGGTTGAAAAGTAGTAGGAGTAAGCGGAGGACGAAGCTTCTGTACGATAATGTTAAAAGACAGGCAGACAAAGAGAGGAAAGAAGAGATGGATTGAGGACAGTTGAAGAAAAAGTAAAAATGCAAAAGGAGAACACACAAAAAAGCCGTAGTCATCGTCGTTTCCTTCACTCTCTCTCTCTCTCTCTCTCTTTCTCATTTTGTTCTGAAATGTGCACAAAGCATGCAATGTGTATCTGTGTTGTGGAATGTTGTTAAGCCTTTTGAATAAGGAAGGAGGATGAGTTCATGGACATGTTCCACACGAAACAAAAAATGACACGATGATATTACGATGCCATGAAAGATGAAAAATAGATGCGCCTAACCTACCTACATTATGCTACTTTCTGTGTTTTGTATGTGTGTGTATAAAAAGATCAGTTCTGCTCTGAAATAAAGATGATGATCATGTTGATGCTGCTGCTGCTGTGCAAATGACAATGTAGACAAAAATTTTACTCTTTGTGAAAATGCTGAATGTAAAATGCTGAGGGCTATAGCTGTGATTTAAACAGTGGTCTAGCAAGTGGCGGTGGTGGATGAGCAAGTAGTATGTATGATCACCATCTTCTTAAGAATTCAGTTCGCATGGTAGAAAGACTACAAAAAGTATATTATGTAGTTCATAGATATTACAGAAGGAATAAGAAAAAGAAGTAGGCAGTCAAGGGGCATCAAGCAAAGAAGCAACATCATCAGTACCGTCGTCGTCGTCGGTGGTTGCTTCCTTTTAGACACATACTAATAATACCCACGAATGAACTAAAAAAACAGCAAGCGTAAAATTTAACTTGAATGAATATACTACCAACAGCATCAGCAGCAGCACAACAGGGAAGGCAAAATGGAAAAATCTCTCTTGCTGCTGTCCATTCTCCACACTACTTTTTGGTGTTTCCTATTCTCTCAACTCTGTTTTGCTTTCCTCCTGTAGTGCACAAGATAAAAACACGGCAGTCGCAGGACCAAAAGAATAAGCAGAGCAGATTCTCAAAGTATGAAGCTAAAACATTTTTTTTTGCCTCTTCATCTTTCATATACATCCTCCATTTCTAAAAAGGAAAGCGAATTTTATGCTGTGTGTATACAAAGTAGAAATACGAAGAGAGAAACAGAGATGAAAAGCAGAGCAAAAGGGAGCTTGTAAAATATTCCATACAGCGTCAAAAGTAAAGAAACCCAGTGTTTTTAGGTAGTGGTTGCTCTAGTAGGTATTGTATAAGTCAAGCATGAATTCAGCCATGCATGCGTGTGTTTTTGGTTGTATAAAAGGGAATGAACTCTTCCGTTGTTGTACTTGTTCTTCTTCTTCGTCTTCCCTCTCATCGTCTCTTGTGTTTCTTCTTTCCCATCGTCATCATCATCTTCTTCATCGTCCTGTTCATTCGTACTCTCTGCTGGATACATACACAAAACTAAACGAGAGGGAGAGAGTGAGATGCAATGCATTCTTTACAATGAATAAAAAGGTACATTCGCCAATGTAGAGTTTTTTTACCGCTTGCTCTTCGTCGTCGGCTCTTTCCTCCCAAAACCGCTTTTGCTTCTGTTTGTGTGTGTGTGTGTGTATTATTCTATCATCTGCTCTCATGTTGGTCTCGTTTCGTAGAATGTATCATTCTTTTCTTCTCCTCTTATTCTCTCGTATATTTTCTGGGGTGGCTTCTGTGTTTCTTCTTTAGAACCAATATTCAAGCCGTATTTGCTACTCTCTCTTTCTACATGTATTTTCTTTCCTTCACCCTTTCATTCCAAAAGTATTCGCAATTCGCATGTACAGGCTGTTGGTTTTACTTTGTGCAAAATTTATACATCCAGCGAGGCACAACATAATTTACTATACTTTCCTTTCTGCCACGATATTGTTTATGCGAATAGAAGATGAGCTGAAATTTTCTCTACTGATTACACAAACGCAAACTTTTGTTGACATTAAAAAAATTTCCATGTACATTTTGAATTTCCACAAGTAATTTTAAACTATGCAGTTGCTTGAAAGAAAACAAAGTCTCTCTATTCCTTACTTGGGTGATTACAGATACCGGTCATAAATCATGGAAAGATCAAATCGCAGGTAGTTTGTAGTGATTTCATGATTGAAATGAAACCGGGTACAGGAAGTTTCCATTTTGAAGCACGGAAATTCCAAGATGCCAATTTTTATTTCTAGTGGAAGCTCGATGAAAATATTTTTTTCAACAAATATTCATTATCTAGTCCATGTTCTTTCATCTATAGATTAGCATGAGCATGTATGTACAATTAGGTTCAGCTGCTGTTGAATGTTATTTTAATAGCATTTGAATTCAGACTAGTCACAACCATTGGTGGGGTTCCGAACCTAACTTTTTTAGCTACCGATGAGCAATGACTAGTATAACGATGCTTTCAACGATATCAACGAGAAGAGACCGGCTCGCTGGCTATCATCTTGATAAGCAGGAAAAGAAAAAGAAATTATATGGATGATGGTGTGCATCAAAGTTTGCTTTTCGTACGCAGCAGTTTCTAACATATAACAAGAGAACAAGTTCACACATATAATACATCAACATCATGCAAGTATTAAGTATATAATGTACGTATCTAGAATCTAGATATTTTTGAGTTTGCAGGGTCGGTACTACCACTGGAAAATTGCGCTCTTGGCCATGTACAACAACCCAGTACTTCAACCACCACCGCTACAGAACAACAATAACAATAGTTACAACGAAAGAAAGAGATGAATACTCTATATGAATATCAGAAGGACAAACAACCAGTAGAACATACAGATAAACTACCTATAAAGTCTTTAGTAGGGAATTGAATGCAATGAATTGAGGAGGAAGTGATGCTAGTTGGTGGCAATGAGCATGTGATGTGATGGGATGTGCCAGGATATTTTCTCCATGGTAGTAAAATAAGTATTGATGTTGTTTGATGTTATAAAACGCACAAAATACTTGAAAGTGGTGCGGTGGTGGCTGATGCAGAAACTTTGGGATTACCACTGTAGAAATTGCTTATGGAATTGCTGAAGCCAAGAGTCTTTTCTAGCTTTTAGTGAAAAGCTGAGTGAATGAGTATAAAATCTTACGGACATATCGTTATAATAATGTGAAACTCTTTTCTCTTCTCTCTCTCTCTCTCTCTCTCCCATTCTAGTTACATGCAGCCATCCAACTTAAAGCTAGCTTTCTGGTTTATGATGGCTTTTGGCCAGGCCAGATGGAAACCAACAAGAAGATATGTATGCAGACATGAAAAGCTGTACCACTTACATAGATGCAAAGTATGCTAAACATACCGTATATAAATTCCATGCGGTTTTATGTGGCGATTGTAGCAACCAGTAGTGCTGCTGCTGGCGTCTATGCAAAGATAACGATTTTGGTGGCGCTCATTTTCTGTTTACCGTTTTCCCTGCCATATCGTAATTGTTATATAGTCTATTTACCCAGTACAGATTATCTACAGGTGCAGGTCTGTTGGATGTTATTGCATAATATATTTCTTGCTTTGTATTGTATTATATATAGGTTATGTTAATCAACCAGAGCTAGAGGCAGATTTCTGTTGTGTGCACCTATTTAAATTCACGTTAACATAAACCAGTCTTTCGGTAAAATTCGGGATATGATCCCTGATTTTCTCTGGTTTTTATCATGGTGACTCCTACTGTTTTAGTTTTAGAACACAATTGTTTTCGTATTCATTAAAAATATTTTCATGTGTCGTCTTCCAAGATAAGTATATATCCAGCCTATAATAATAGCATTATCTTATCTACTAACTGGGTAAAGATAAAAGTAAAATTCTTGACAAATATTCCACTTCTTTGTTGAAAATGATGGTAGTACCGACATGATAAAAATTGATACCATGCTGGCAAATAAAAGAAAAGTGCAATTTGTAATGTTTGTGTTAACTTTTATTGTTACTGAGAAATGTAAAAAAAAATCTTTGAAACAAAGCGTCTGGGACTGGTTGTCTAATAATGCAAGTCAATAAACACTGAGTAAAAGTTGCTGCGCCATCAAGTGGTACTATTGTCGTTTGTTGTTGAACTACCTATTGATTCACGACGACGGTGACTGACTAACTTGACTACAGTTTACTGACAAGTTGTCAGTTGAACATGGTTCGGCGTAGGCCACTAACAAGGCAGATGTGCAAGTAGTGATAAATTTTGAATTTTACAAAATGGTATGAAGCGCTAAAAGGCATACTTGCTACTTATTTTATTAGTACTTCATTAAAACTATGACTAATGCTAAATGACAAGCAAAGTGCATACAGATGTTGATGATGTTGCATGAATAATAATAATAATAATATTTTCATGATGATGATGGTTTCAATGCTGATGCTATGTATTTAAGTGTGCAGCATGCAATTCTTCGTCATGTTCTCGATCCAACAAAATTTAAAATCATAAAGTAAACAAAAAAACTCGCTTTCAGCAAGTTTACATAAGAGTAGTCATTTTGAATTTTTCGACGAATACAAATTTTTCTTCTTCTCTCTGGTGTCTCCTCACTGAAAGAAATGAGCACTTGCTTGTCTCCCGCAGCAAAAGTGGTAGGATTAAGTAAGTCATGTCACAAAAAAACTTAATGTTACTCACAACGAGGATAAGCATTATGCAAACGATGGCATTGCACATAAAATGTCAACACTGCTGCAAATGTACACTGCTTTCAACTTTAAATCAAAGATATTTAAAAGTGCAAAAAAACTGTTTATTCATCCTGTTATGTATACACTGATGCTGAGTGAAGTTATCGTTAAAAGAGGGATTTTGTGAAGATAAAATAAAAAAAACTACAGCATTTAAGTACCTACGCAGAAATGGATAATAATGATAGGACGAATGGGATATTCCTATGAAAAGCCTTTTCATTACAACTATCATGTTGAACGCTTAACTGCCAGTTATTTTCTCTAGCAGAACATTAATATAACACGGTGTGTATCTCATAAATTGTAATAAATGGTATTTCAAATAATATCTTCTAAACAATGTAATATTAAAACAAGAAATAGTAATGTACAATAAAATATACGAAATAAATTGGTAATATAAAAATAACATGCGTAACTCTTCTCTGTCTGTGTTTGTATGTCTCTAGCTTTCTGTGCACATTGGACCCTAAGAGAGATAAATGATCCAAATCCCCTTTACTACACACACTCTAAATTCCTTCTCAAGTGGGCGTTTCACAGTTACGAGAGAGCAGAGCAGTAAATAGTAATAAGCGCCGCGTATTTATGAGAAGTGCTCCTCTGACTGAAAAAGCACACCTAAGTATTTATGTATTTCTATTGAGTATATAGTTGTCCAACTAACTAGTATAGCAATGAGCGAGATAGATGCCATCAAAGCCAAAAGCTCACTCAGTCATCATCAACAATGTTGAAGGCACTTAACTGGATCTTCTGGTCTCATAAAAAGATGAGAGAGTGAACTAGAGAGAGAGAGAGAGAGAAAAGGAGGAAAAATGTTTCGGTTGAAGATGAGACTCATAAAAAGGTAAAAATGTGTGTAGAGAGCTAGAAAGCAGAAAAGCATTCACATCATAAGCACCACCAGATCACTGGTATACTATCGTCCACTGCTGCTACTATCAGCACCACCACCGGCAGTGAGCGAGCAAAGAATATTATCGTTATTATGAATGTAGCATAATGTTATAGAGGAGCTTTGCAGGGTAAACTTTAACTACTGCTCTTCTCCTCCTGTTACTCTGACTCCTCCAGCTTTCTTACCTTTTTGCTTGCTTGTTTACTTCCAAGCCATCATCATCATCAAAATCATCAGCCTCTGCCGCGCCGATGGCTTGTGATCATGATGATGGTGGTGTGGTTAAGTACGGCTTTAAAGTTAAAAGTATTTAAGTAACATGTAGTTAGTGAAGAAGAAAAGCAAAGGATAATGTGGTAATTCTAGTTAGCTCTCTCTCTGGCAATTCAGCAAAGAAGAAAAAGGGAAAAGTAAACATAAACAACTGGAATGTATATAATCTATGTATAGTTGGTAAACACATTTAACCACACAAGGCAAAAGAAAGGATGATCATCAGCATGGTAAAATATGAGGCAGTTCTTGTCATTATGCACTCCAGTAGTATCATCGTTAGGCGGTGAAGATGGTGGCCAAAGTTGGAGCAGAAAGCCTGGTAAAAAACACAAATATGCACTTCATTCCAGGGAATCTAAATTGAATGGATCTACAGTGTGTGAGCATATGTACACGTATTTCGCTCCTTTGAGCTAGAATTTTAAACTAATACAGTTCAACAGTAGTTGTCTTTGATTCCCTGTGAATCAAGGCAGGTAGTTATCCTTTTTCTTCTGCTTGGATAAGCTTTTGGAAACGTTTCGTAACACGTAATATATTGTATATATACATCATGTAGGCATTTCTACTTGGCCAACAATCTACCAAAGTTCCATGAAGCTGAGTGAGTTGCCTGTGTATATAGTGGAATGAAATGACTGAAGAAAGGTAAACTAGCGTAAAAGTAAGCAAAGGAAAAAGGTAAATAAAATGTTTATGAAATTCCACATCAACGTGATCGCATTCGCATTATTATGTATCTATCTGGAAAGGGAAATGTATGTTTCTGTTTGTTTGCTTGCTACCTACCTACTACCTACCTACCTTCCTACTCCTTCGTCACCGAAAGGAGCTTAATGTCACTTAACTCCTTCTTCGAAAACTTCTCTTTCATACAAAAACGCTCAAGAATGAAAATGAAGCCTTAGGTGGTGATGATGGTATAGTGGTACTTGTGCTAGATTCAAAGGTATTGAGAGAATGTTTAATATACGTAGCAGCAGGTTAGCAGACACATGCCTGCATTCATGCCGGTCTATAAAAGTCATTTTGGAAGATGTGTCGTTTATTCCGTGTCCTGTGCCGGGTTGCGGCTTAATGTGAGTGTGTGCTATTTTTCCAAACTTTGCTTTACTTTTACTCTCATCGTGTGCTCCTTTTTCCCTTTTTTATTATTATTACCCACTACAACCATGCATATATACCTATGGCATGGCTTTTTAACATCTTCACTGCTTTAATGTCCCCATTTTATGGACTCCGGTTTTGGTTTATGTAACCTCACGACCCACCTACGTACATAAATAGATAAAAGGGAATTCTACTGGAATATGTACCCACGTTCTGTTCTCTTGTAATCTAAGCACACGGCTACGACTCATAATAAAGAGTACTTTTTTGTTATTAGCTTTTCTATGAGCTTTACAATATGCATGAGGAGCAAAAGCAAAAGGATTAAGCTATGTGTGTTACGTACGATGATGGTGTGTGAGGTATATCTGACTATGTAGTGATATCGTCATCTTCTTCCATAAAGTCGTAATCAAAATGAGGGCTTCAACTTCTTCTTCAATCGCTTGGAATAACTCACCTGTGCAATATCCTATCGTCGCTTTATGTACCATTAATATTTCATATGCAAATGTTACCACCGTACAACCACCACCACCATACCAGGAAGAAAAGAGTGAAGAATAAAAAAAAGATGCAGGAGCAGACAAGTTTCTCTTCTTGCTTATTACTTCCTTCCTTCTTCTCATTCTTCTTCACTCCACACAACACAAGTCACTCTTCAGCTAGCTCTTCTTTTTTTGCCTACCATAGTTAAACATGATAAAAGGCGACAGTCAAGGAAAACAGAAGATTTCTTATCTGGATATAAAATGGTTAAGCAAAGAGGTGTATTGGTGTTGCTTGCAGCAGGAAAGTACACGCTAGGGTGAGCGCACCGCAGAATAATTTTTGTTTGGCGTTTTTTTGCCAGAGTTGTTGCCTTGCTTCGCTGTTTGTGTTTATGAGAAAATCAAAAAGTAAAAAATAGCTTTTTACTTTTCTCTTTACCTATACATATGGCTTAGATGTACAGGAGACATAAAGTTCTCAAAGTTGATATATGAACGTACTTACACAACATTAGGTAAAGTACATAATGTTTGTGTATCTTAAATCTTTTCAAAAAATGCAACTAAATATCACTACCGCAGCCATAAACTTTTTTCATACAAAAAAATAAAGTTGGATGGAACTGTTTTTTTTTACTTTTTTCTCGATGCCTCCTCCTGTTACACTCGTTTACTCTGCTAGCAGTCGTGATCGAGTTAAATTCATGTCGCATTACATTACCTAGTAGATACTTTTGTACGTTTCTGAATAGTCAACCTTTTCTTTACAGGTAAATTATAATGTATTTACTTCACAATACGTACATCCAAAGGCGCTAGATGTTACATAAAAAGTTAGTAAAAATGGAGAGAGAGAGAGAGAGAGGATGTTTTTTATTATAAAAATACATTATGCGTGAACTGGAGCGTGTTTCCAGTTTTTTCTGACTTTTTCTATGGCCTGGCTTTACGTACAGGAGAGACGGAGGGAGTAGGGAGTGAAATGTTTATAGTCTCACATTTTACATTTTTTAAGGATTCACCTTATCAGTTCAGATTACAGGCTAATGCATATGGGAATCGGTTTGAACGTATAAATTTGAAGTGAACCGGTGAACCTGCCAGAGTCAGGCATGAAGTTATTCAAGAAGACGTCATGAGAAATAAACACTGAAGAAAACAAAAAGGCATATGTATTTAGATAGTCATAATACATTTCTTATCCCACTAGAAAAGATGAGGCGAGCCAGGCGAGGAAACTATTTATTTGACTCCAGTATAAAATATATGTTTTACAGCATGTTCCATTTCTTCTTGTTTGTTTCCATTCAAACTTGCATCAAAATCAGAGAAAGAGATATACATAAACACAAGCGGAAACCCGTATTTCTTTTGTTGCGGAAATAAAAGGAGCGAATCCGTTTGGATGTCATTGATGTATAGTAAAAACAGAACGGTGTTTTTTTTTCTTTCCCACTGACTTTCTCAACATTGCTACTTCAAAGATTGCATTAGATTAGTATACTCAATCACTCAAACCAAGATTATATAAGGGGAAAGACAGATGCTTCAAATGGGTTTCCTCTCGGGATTTTACCGAGCAAACAAACGCTTCTTCCAAACTAAGAATAATTGTACGGGTACCGGTAAATTCTTTGAATTTGACTTGATTCATAATCGATCTGTAGAAAATTTACAATGTAAAAGATCATTGCAAAGTGTTCAATGCTTTTCTATTCCATTTTTTAAAAATTCCACGACTATTACATTAGACATGTCTCTAGAGGTTCAATTCAATAAATATATAAGTGGTAACAGGAATATGTGGATAATTTTTGTACCACTTTATTTCACATGTTTACTTTATCACCATAAAATTTTTCATCGCATTCATTAATTTGATACAATAATGTATTAAAATTGTTTACTCGCATTTTTGTAAGTACTCGTCAAGAAAGAATGCGTCTTGCCATCAAATAAAAATGTATGATGAGCGAGTTCAAACAAGAAACATGATTTTCGGCTTCTTTCATGTGGGTTTCTATAAATTAAGAAATGTAGCATGTAAAAAGTCTTTTCATATAAAGCACTTTTTTCTCGATTTTGATGCACTTCACCTCACTCCTATTTATTGCTCGTGCGTTGTCTCCCTTTTCCAGTCGCCGCATTCAAATTCAAATCGTCGCCATTCCCATCATTTGCGTCTGGTCTGTAGATGTTCTTTTTTTACTGTAGTCTTTTTTCACTGCATCAAAAGTGCTTTCCGGATAACATTCACGAAATTTTAAAAATGTAGATCCTATAAAATGATGGAAGCTAAAATTCTTGTTAGGTGTATAAATACTTAAGCACGGTTATCTTACTTTACTGGAAATATAAAGTTCAGACTGCACGACTATTTTCCATTATTTACCACTTCAACATACAAAAAAAACGCTTGAGTCGTAGCGTGGTATTAAAAACAGTAATCTGAATCGTCATTATCATAATCACTCACTTTCAGCAACTTTTCGTCATCAATCCGTCTGTGAAAACCTGGAATATCAGTCACATTTCATATATTTAATGTGATTATTACTATTATTATTCCATTGAATAAAAAGATGGTTCTGACAAGAAAAGATAGAGCATGCACCGTAGGCAAAAAAGGGTAATATAATAATTTTTGTTCCATCTATGGAAAAAAGTTGCTTTTCTTTCATCGAGTGTCATCATAATTTCTTTACCTTTCATCTTCTCTCTCTTACATCGTCATCACCATCGTCTTCATTTCTTCCGTTGCGTTGCTCACATCATCACAGAAAGAAAATCATGCTTGTCTGAACAAATACCTATATATTTTTTGTCCTTTTATGTATGTATAAATGACTGGAAAAGAGGTTTGAAGTTGACGAACGACTCAGCGTTACAAGAAAGGGGAACTTAAGCAAACAGTCACAGTGGGGAATGCATTCATTTACCTACATGCTTTGATTACACAAAAAAATACATTCCAGATTTTGTCTAATGACTTCATGAGAAATCGAAAACAGAGAGGTATGTAGTAAATATATAAAACACCTTCAGCTTCTAGGCACATGTAAATATATAAAATTCACCCTACATAGTTTTGTTTTCCATGTAATATTATGTACCCTATTTATTTTAATGGAAAATTAATGTGCGAACAACGGAAACGTAAATGAATTAAAATGAAAAACCAGAAAATTAAAAGTAATTCTTGGCACACAGAGATGAATCCAGTTTTTTTTGAATTTCGAGATGGTAAAGTTAAAATGAAAAAAATATGGCTTGTAGCAGTAGTAATGAGACCAGACAAAAGGGGCTTACACAAAAGACTCGTACACTTCACCTGTAACTCATGCTTAAGCTTTCGTATCTTCTTTCCTAGAAGAGTTCTCACAGAAAAAAATGGAGTTAGTTGGAAATAAAATTTATGATACAACAACGTGAAGATGATTATCATCATCATTTTCTGCTGTACAGTCTGCCATCGTATCATTAACATTAACATACTATTACGCTATATTATCCCTTCCTGAAAGTAAAAATAAAAAAGGTGCTGTTAATATTTCGTTTCATAGGGAAAAAAGCACAAAATTCTCATTTTGTGCGTAAGCAAACAGATACTTTTCCAGCTTAAGTGTGTACTCAAAAGAGAGGAAAACAAGAGTTTTGAAGAATACTTTTCCATCTCATTTTCTTTCATTTTTTCTACATTTTACCGTATTTGGTTTCCCGTTTATGCTGCTCATTCTCTTTGCCTTCGTACCATTTTTTAATGATAGTTTCAGTAGACTCCTATACTGGTGTGTTCTGGTGATGCTGGTAGCGGTGGTGTGAAATAATGATTATTTTTGACGATGTGTTTTGCTGCTCGTATTATTTACCGCTTCTGTTGCCACATAACATAGATGGATGAAATGAAGATGAGCTTGTCTCACTTGCTCTTTTGTTCTTTTTCATGTATGGTGATCGCAAAGAGTGAAACTTTACAATTTCACATTCATTGTAGCTATAATAGTAAACGAACACTACATACATACATACCTATCTGGTTATATGAGGAGTATGTCTTCTTTCTTGGCGTCACATCACAAGACATTCCTGACACAACAGAATTATCACCTTTTTTATTTTTCTCTGTCATGTTAAAAAAGATATTATTGCACATAATGCTGGATGTCTATAGGTATATTTATAATTATAATTTAACCGTATATGTCTACGTACGTACATTTCTGCTGATTATTGCTATTCCATCCAACACGCCTCGGTAGTTAGTGTTGTCTTTGTTGAGGTTTTGTGTGATTTACTGGCAACTTGTGGGATAAGATTGAACGATGACGAAAGTAAAATGACAATGATACTGCTGCTTGTATACACAGCGTGTAGTGTTCTATTGTTTTGCATTTACCTTACGCAGCTACACTAAATATTATCAAATCTAAAGATATATACATAGCTTGGTTTTAAAGGAAGGAGAAAGAGACAATAATCGAATCTTAAAAGGCTGGAAAACTGTATATACCTACGTAAGTATAAATAGCAGTGACTGATGATGATGATGTGCTGAGATGTGTGTTTAATTACCGGCAAATGGATTGCTCCCATGAAATGTTCTATATGTCCCAGTCCTAATCCTGATAAGACTTTACACACATAATGCCACACATATATAACTTGTATGGACATATTATTGTATGCCTGTACCTAAAAAAGTACGCTTTGTTAAGCTCTCTTTCCCGCAAAGTCATACAGTCATAAGCATGCATAGGTATGTGCGCACCTACAATTATCTCAACGCAAGATGACGATGAGAACATGTTGCGATGCGCTGGAGCATATCACAAGCCTTTTGTCTTCTTCCTTATCTCCTCTTATGGCGCTAATGACTTTAATATGTTTTACTGGATTTGTGGATAACATGCTAAGAAAAGCAAATTGCCGAAAGGACTATGAAGTAATGAAAGTATATACATTTTAAAATAAACCCGGCAGTCGTGCCGACACGTACCCAAGTGACGAAGTCATCACTGAAACCGCGATGTAAGCAGTGTAGTGGGATAAATCGAG
>JAHZMZ010004247.1:0-12811 GCA_027743805.1 Lepidocyrtoides sp. E14 | reverse complement strand
TTAGCCAGGATTTTGTCAAAATGTTCAAGCTTGTGAGTTATAAATTTTTCGTACAAATTTAATATGATTATCGTGAAAATTGCCATTTTTTCCACGTTTTCATTAGAGATTTTGTTTTAAAAACGTTTTTTTTTCTTCTTTCAGCTCACTGTCGTTGGTTTCGCCCTAGTTCTTGTCTGTGCATCCGCGCAGTACTATTATACCTCGGGACTTTACTCATCAGCATACACATATCCATATTATTACACTTATCCTTCATATTCATACCTTTATGGAGGTTATGCACCAGTTTACGGGAGCTACCTGTTGAAAAAGTAGTATCTTTTATTACTACTCGACTATTGCTTTGATAGAATCATGATCCCACTTTACACAAAATTTAAAGTTTAAAAAATTTGAGTCGCATTATTTGCATTTCATTTTTTACATGAATAATATTTGTAATCGATTTCAAAATTTACTTCATCTTGTCTTTTCCATTATTATGATTGAATAAAAATTACATGTGCATGCAAAAACACTGTCGACTTATTACTATTCTTAATGAAGCGTTTAATATTTGTAACATATTGGGCTATTAAGTTAAAACATTTATTATCACGTTCACATCGCACATCACATTCAAAGTTTGAGTATGTGGGTTGGGCGTTCCAGCTAGTTGATTCGTTATGAGAATACAATATTGGTTTTATGATAACTTATATACATGTACATAGATAATTTATTATAGTGAGTCAATTAATTATTATCACCAATATTGCTTCGTTTCCATTTTTTTGCACACGCGTCCTGTGAAGTTTGCTTCAAGTGGCAATTGATGAATTTATCCTCATAAATGCACAACGTGGCAGTGGTACAAAGTACGAACGAAAGCATCATAATATTAGAATTCTTAGCCTTCTTAGAGCCCCAATTTTAACAAACAGAAAACGGAACATAACAAATGGTCAGAGAGAAAACTTGGAAATATTACAAGTATTATGACATGTATTCAAAGTATTTTATTAATCCGATTTTGAAGCTCGCTTTTGCATTTTCTTAATTCCCCTTTTCCAGTATTCAGGAGATAGCACCGTAATTATCACCACGCAGAGTAAAGTAAAGTATAGTGCATATGTTATCTGAACACTCAACCGAAACCTCAAGCAATAGACACCATAAAAATCTGTACAAATTGATAAAATGCATCATAATGTTTAAAATAAAAATGTCTTCCAGAATATAAATTTTTTAAGAATTAAAGAATTTCAGACCTCTTAGGAATAATGTGTAAGCTGATAAAGCCAGCACAAAAATCATTTGAGCCACTTCAAGTACTGCCATTATTTGCCTAGATTTCGGTACTGATATTTTCAGGGACTAGCAACACGATATAGGAATTAATTAATTTAAAATTGCACAACATGAATCTTATTCGTGTTTGACATGACAGACGGTAGGTGCAGAAAACAGCTTTTAAATACCCTTAACGCCAAGAGTGGGTAATCCACTGAGTGAACAAAAAGATTGGCTAGCCCAAACCATCTCATTACGGGCTCCGAGATTTGAACAAGGATCGGTGCAAATATTATGGCTAAGGTGTGATGAATCCTGAATTCATTAATCAAATATTCAAATGTAGTATGTGAAATTTTAAAATTAAGCATAATTAGCATGTGTAATGGATAACTCACAAGTGAACGGCGTCCACCGGCTTCTTTCTGAATATCAAGAACAACGTATCGAACATAAACAATGGTTTGGAAAAGCATATCAGAATTGACCAGTACGCCGTAGACATATGTAACCCTTCCCTGGTCGTTATTAAAATAAAGAAAATCGTATCAAACATTAGTCCAACAAACGGACAAATAATATATTGTCGTACGAAAATTAAAAGTAAAAGTAACCTAACCTTAAACAAACACTTTTATAAAATCCCTGGGGCAAACTTAACAATGCAATCAATTCACAGCTTAAACGGTATAACGCTGTTATTGAAAAAAGCCCAACAAATATATTCCATAAAAATAGTTTGAAGCGTAGTCTATAAGGTTCTCTCTCTTTCATATGGTGCTTCGCCCACCAAACCACTCCGTGATAAAATAACACCACAATGAAAATTATCGGTAATGTGAATCGTTCCCCAAACTGGTACCAAAAATCAAGGTCAACGTTTTCAAACCAAAATTGATGAAATTTTGGAACACCCTTGTCGACAGACCACGGTGTCCAGTTTGATTCCATTGTTGCGTGTACTTCCATAATTTGTAGGTTAAATTAGCAAAGTATTTCGAATATCTACGTGCATATAATATGAGTGCGATACAAATAGGATTAGGTACGTAGAGTGCAAGTAAAACTAAATTCTTCCATGCACTGGAAACTTTTTAATTCAACGCATATCTATACATAAGCGTTAGATGTATTGCCACCTTCTCGAAGAAAGATCATGGTTTCAGAAGTAAGTTCTTTGTCGATGGTGTGATTAAAAAATTGCAAGATTGACCTTCATATACGTGTTAACTAAGACGTTCAAATATCAGAAATAACTAAGGGAAAACTGTTAACAGTTGGGTGAATACGACTGACAATATCTAGGAATATATTTAAGTTATGTTTTTTGCTTGCAGAAATTTACTGTTACGATTAACATTGAAATTGTGCAATACCTTTTCTCTGTTCTCTGTGACAAGAATTGTAACAAGAAATTTAAAAGTACATGGTTTCATGCGAGGAAAATTCATGATTGTTTGCAGGATAATGCGTCCCTCTACGTCATTTCTTTTTCTAGTGTTTTGAAACGTACTGAGGTCTTTTTCCCACGACTCGTCGTAATTAAAGCCGTAGCATATAAACATACTAGCAATTAGAGCATTTTTCATTCTAAACGCAATTCAATTCTCATTTGACGAAAGCTTTTACGTATCTGATATTTATTATTCATAGTGAAATATATTATGCATTATAAAAGAATATTACTTGAAGCAAATCAAGTTGCAATGTATTGTCCAAAGGTGTAAATATTGTAATAGCTGTATGAATACCTTGTTTTCTTAAAACAAGGAATAACTTTGCTTGAGACTTCTCAAGAATATTCTCATCATACACATACTCACTAGTTTTACTTGAAAGGTAAAAGATAAGTTTCTGAGAGTAATACACTTCATAAGGTTACTTTAATGTAGTGTGGTACTAACAAATTTGACACGATTGTTGCGAAATGAGCACTTCTTTTGTATGTGAATGGTGAGTAGGTTTGACAGCACTTCCGTTGAAAAACTACACCCCGTATAAGTGTATACAACCGGTATCCAGTAGTGTGGGTTAGTCGGCAGAAGTGCAGAATGTGAATATAAATACATAGATGTAAGAATAGGTAATGAATATAAAAAAACCTCTTCCTGAAATTGCAAAAGTTAGTTTCACATGTAAAACATGTAGATATGTTGTGTTATATAATAAGCAAATAGGTGCACGAGTGTTGAATTTGTTTGGTTCAATTTTAAATAATAGTCAGATATACATCATGAAAATACACATCAAAAATAGTATGAACCTACTTATTATCCGTGTATTTTAATTGTACATAGGCATAGATATATTCTTTGATATTCCAGTCATTTCTTATATACGTTATACACGACTTGTTAAAAACTCATCATATTTACTTGACATTAAAAAGGACTGGAAAAACATGGAAGGAAACTAAATTCATAACTAGTTGACGACATCTACTGTGAAGAATATAAAAGACTTTCACTTTGACTCGAGAAAATTGTTTAGAAATTGAAAATGACTAGACTGAAGTATATACACGTAAACTAATCAAGGAAACAAATCCGTTCTAAAGATGTTCCAACCAACTGCAAAAAGTAGTAGCACTACACAAATGACAATGCAAAGCCACCATAAGATTTTTTCCCATTCTCTCCACTGCAAATTTTTGAGTACATGAATTCCCACAAGCAGTCCAGCAACAGCTCCACCTAAATGAGCCGCGTATCCAACCTGTATAAGTATAATAATAGAATTTTACATCACAAATTAGTACTTAAACACGTGCATAAAGTATTTTTACAAAGTTACATTTGTTCTTTCTCCTACGACGTAGCCGTAATAAATGGCCGTACCGCCGTCATGAAGTAAAAAGAGTGCAAATACGAGAACCCTAATCCAAGGATTTTCCATCTCTGACCAATTCTTTTGTCCCAACAAACAACATTGTAAAAATTGCATGGGTAAAATTTTAAGTAACGATAATTTGCTTTATCACTGTGTCGAACTATGAAGAAAAGCGATATAATGCATACCAGGATGACTGTTGACACTACAATGTTGTTGATTAGATGCATGTATCTGAAATACGTGCAGATAATCATTGTAAGAGCTATATACAGGTTAACCATTGAAACATTAAATTTAAGCAGTTACTTGTATTGTATTTTACCCAGAGTGGACAAAAGCGTAAGTCAAATAGCGCCATACTTCATGGCGTCGAGTAGGATTATAAATTAAAACGGACTCCAATGGAGCTGGACTGTATTTACCAATATAGCCATAGCTTGGATCACTCATGAGTCTGTTTGTGTGGTACGCAAAGCATCCAATCTGAAAGAGATAACTGGCTTTTTTATGACTTGCATAGTTTCAAAAATCTAGTATTACATTACAAATATGTCCGTAAGCTACACCATACATACCTCCGTAAATGTTATGAAAAGCATGAAAATTGGGGGTGGCATACAGCTGTAGAAATTCTGATATGTCACTAATGATTCATCAACCTCGTCATAGTCCTCAGAACATTGACGATATACCATCAAGTCTTCTTTTTCTTTGGATATATTTCCTATCCGAGTCGAATCGTTCAAGTAATTTTCTTTGGCTTCCGGATCTTTTAATATTTCAGGGGTAAAGCTTTTACCATAAATTTTAACGCGACTCGGTGGAAAATCTCTTTTCAAAAATCTCAAATTTTCTGGAGATGAAAAGTCAGCCTGATTCAGCTTTGTGGTAGATGCCATTTTATGTACTGTCATTGAAAAGGACCCCGATTTGTTCACAGGATTCAAGCATCCCATGATTGTATCTTCATTGCTCCTTTCATGTTGAATATCTCCATTAGCTAACATCTCTGCTGGACTAATAAAAATTTCAAAAGAATTCCCAAGATTATAGTAATTAAAAGTGTGCTAACAGAAGGCAAACCTAGTTACTTACGACGGAGGAGATGAAGAACAAGAAGACGAGTCTACTTCCTCCTCCTCTTCTTCTATCAGCAAAGTTTTTGGGGCAAACAAAACTCTTCTCGGTTTTAACTCTGGCGAAAATCGTTCACATTCTCTAGTCTCATTTTGTACAGAAATTGATCTTGTGTAAAATTTTGGCTTTTGAGTTTCGTCTCGTTGAATCTGTGGTAAGCTTTTCACAGAGATGGACCTACATATGAAAATTGTAATTGTAGGTCTCTATCTGTGTCTAATGCAATCACGCATATTATGTAGGTATGAAAATAACTTACGGTGTTTTTAGTTTCATTGATTCAGCTGCAATCGAGCGTGACGAACACCTTTGGTGTTTCGGAAGCACAACTGTACTAGCCACTTTGAAAACTCTACCTTTCTATTGCAAAAAAACATCTAGTTTTATGTCAAAATCTGCTTGGAAGATTTTATTTCAATGTTTGTATTCATATTGTTTCGTACAAATTCTGTCCAGGAATCCTGTCTTTTGGTAACGTGCGGTCTTTGAAAATTGTGCCTCCGATCATCATTACTAATTGTATCACAGCACTGTATAAAATTTTATGAATAGATTAAATAGGTACACAAATAAATATGTGAAATGCATGTAATACAATGAATTAGGAATTTACCTTCAATTTGTCGTTCATTTTACTATATTATCCTTTTTAATTTTAATTGGAATGGAAGTTTAGAATGGCCAATTAATTAAGCTAAAAAAAGCCGGAATGACTGTGCTTGCTTTTAAATGAAAAATATTTACTCTGTTTGTCTTAGAATGCTTCTCAGATAGCTTTATTTCACTCCCTGTTCAACTTGCCAAGTGCTAACAAACATTAACGATCCAACATCAGATGTCCAATTAGCAATTTAAATGGAAAGTGCATGTTTATTTTATCTTACAGTCTGAATCTAGCTAGGTAAAATATGTGCCAAATTTGTAGCTCATGATAATTTAAGATAAATTATTACAAGCGGAGATAACTTTGTACCTTACAATGAAAACATTTGTATTAAAATGATTGTTTTAAACATTACATCAGCAAAAAGAGCGTCAAATGTTAGAGTGTATCAAGTTGGTTGAATGAAAGTAATGTTTACTAATATTTGCACGCGCATGATGTAGTTATCGTGTGCGTATTTAGTACTATCATCAGAGGAGACGATAACAAACAGTTTAGATGTAAATTTGCGCATACTCACTAGCTTAATTCCCATTATGTTGCTTCACCTACTTTCTTTGTTTCTCTACAAGCGAATATTCTGCCACTTTAAACGAAATACACAACACAACAGCTCCAATTATATGCTATGAACAGGCTTAAAAGATTTTTAACTGCTGAAATAAATCCGTTGTAAATTATCATGCATAGCCATTCATTTTGTACACAAAATTGTTGACGTTTGTCCACCTTTAATACAACGTTCAGTTTAATAGATAGATAAACTATCGTAGAAATTTACAATAAATAATGCGATTTAAATACAATAAAATACATACAATATAAAATACTCAAAGTGAAAACAATATAAATACTGAGAACATCTCCTGACTTCTATTATAGCAATTGGTTGGAATATGATCCGTACTTTAGTGCTGGAAAATATTCCGTTTTGAACACATTCCATGCAACAGCAAAAAGTGTGAGGGCCAAGAGAGATACAACGCTAAGGTACCAGAGAACGCATTCCCATTTTTCCCATCGCAAATTCTTGAGTACGTAAATACCGATGAGTAATCCTGCTATGGCTCCCCCTAAATGTGCTGCATAGCCAACCTAAAAGATGACAGCAACCATGTTAGTTAAATGTGTCATTGGACCAAGTCAATAAACACTACCATATGCAGAAATTAGAAGGAAAAAATCACAAAAAAATCTTACGTTGGTTGGAAGTTCCATAACGTACGAATAATAGAGGGCCATTCCAACATCATAAATGGCAAACATGGTAAATAAAACTACCCTAATCCATGGATAATCCATTTCACTCCAATTCTGCAAGTTTAATGATTGTATCAAACATGATGCAACTCTCAAGTTTTGCCATACTGGGGCATTTCAAGAAAAAACGGTAAGTAGAGTAACACTTACAAGAATAACAGTAGATAGATGAGCAGCAATGAGTGCGTAGACGCCACCACTAGCTCCTGCCAAATAGTTATATGGCTCTGCAACTATTTTGAAAAAAAAAATACAAAATAGTAAAACTTCAAAGAGAACAAAATTGGTCACAAATCAGTACCCAACTTTTCATAAGAGAAAACTTACTTGACGTGGCTAGAGACCCAGCAAGTACACCGGCAAAATAAATGACTAGAACACGCCACCATTTGTGAACCAACTCCAATAGAACTCCAAGTACTAGTTGCATTATCACATTGTTAACGATGTGCATATAACTGTTTCGAAAAGGAACACAATTAGGTATTATATTTAGAAAAGCTTGATTGACACCATTATGGGGCATTGTTAAACGTTTATAATTCAAGACATAAATGTAATACATGAGACATCTTACCCAGAATGGACGAACATGTAGGTGACATATCGCCAAATTTCATGGCGTCTTTCAGGATTATAAATAAGAATGGAATCCAATGGAGCAGGTCGATATCTCTCAATAGTTCCATGTCTAGGATCATTCATCAGTCTTTTGGTGTGGTAAATAAATGTACCTACCTGTGATTGTAAACATAAAGTACGAATTACATACGTGATGAAAACAACTCTCTTTCTTCTGCATCATGTGTAAAAAATTTGCATGATGCATATTTCATGTCTATCTACAACTTTTACTTAAATTCTGTTCAGCTCTAACTCTTACCTCTATTATAGTGATCACAAACATAAAAACAGGAGGTGGCATACAACTGTATTCATCTTTATATGAGAGTTTACGGTGGTCCGTCCTTTTGCTTTTCGGCAACATGACGGCTCTGGCAAAGTCAAAGGCTCTCATTTTCTGTAAAAAAAAATTGAACAGATTAACATTCCATTGTCGTTTCATGTAGGCTTTCAAATGAGCCATGAAAGAAAGTCATCGTCACATCGCACTTGTTCTGTGTGTAAGTAAGTAAAAGTAAACAAATAAATAAACTTACAAAGGTTAAATACTCTTCCCGGTCAATTTTCCCATCATTATTCACATCAGTCTCCTGAAATATTTTTCGTGCCTCTTCTTCCGTTATGTTGAAATAGTTTTTAAACTCATCAATATCGATTTCACCATTTCCGTCTGCGTCCACCTACATACATGAATAGTGCAAGCGAAATTATTGACTTTGTACTTTGTACATGCGTATCATGGAAAGCCAAAAAGACAATATTTATGTTTTCAGAGAAATGCAAATCTACAAAGCTTGCTTTCCCTATAAAGCTCCACATTCCATGCATAACAGAAATAGGTTTTTGTTTATGTGCATTAAACACTTTTTGTTGAATTTAACTAGTGTACTACTTATATGAATTGTGATCTACTCCAATGAATTTTCTATACGGACATACCTCTGTAAAGGAGGGCAGCCTTTCAACTTCCGGCCTATATGCAGTAGCTGCAATTGAATGCTGAAGCTGTCTCTCTTCGTCATCGCCGCAGTACTTGAGATCATCGTCAACCTTCTGTGTGGTTTTAATCGTGGGCAGCAATTCAGACGATGAGTAATCCATTATTATTATTGGGTTGGTTGTGGGAATATGAAAAAGTAAACACCAAAATTAGCTTTTTTTAACAAACGCGCTGAGTATCTACTCAGATCTTTCCAGGTAAAAAAGTGGAATACGGAGAATGAAAGGTGAAACTAATGGGTATGTGGTACATTGACTGGTTTAAATATGATGGCGACGTAAAAATCGTTTGCATCATGTTTAATGGTAGTGTAAGTCAGGTACAACTTTACAGTAACATTATCGGATTTGTATGGAAAATGTTTTAACCCAAAACTCACACGAAAGGCAACTGAAGCTATAAGCTTCAAAAATCCGACTGTCATGTTTCCTTCTTCTTTGGGCTGAAATACTGTGTTCAGCCCCAATTTTATTTGGTTTGTATGGGTTTTAACCTCGAAACTGGTGACGATGATTGATAAAAAGATGATAAAAGCAGTGAACGGAGTAGCGTGCTGATAAGTTGTTAAAACAAACTGTTCGTTCGCTCGTATTCACTGAAATAGCCACTAAATTAGCTGTTCGTTGTATAAAAGCTGAGTGTGATTCCGATTTTCATAAATCCGCTTTATCTAATGCAATACATAAACCCGACACTTTCATGCATGAGCTAGTTTAATTGCAACTTGTCCATTTCACAAACAGATTTTTGCTTAATAACTCTTAATAATATTTTTTTTCTCAATTTTCGTAGCTTTCAAATTTTTCTTGCTGAAATATGCTGTGGTATGCACATTTTTGCATTATCTTCAAGTTCACTTCACTTTAATCTTGACAATAATCTTATCAGCGTACGCCTGATGTCACACATGACAAACCATCACTGTTGTGGTTTGCGATTAAATTTTTTATATTCAAGGAACAAATGACAACACAATCAACAAAGATGACTGCAGAAAAACGAAACGAATGAGCACTATGGTTGAAATCCCCAAAAATAATTTAAATTGAGATGCGAATTAGAAGACTATCTCTCTAGTCTCTAAAAAAATGTTATAAAAAATAAATTAATTAAAAATCGTGTACTGTGTTCAGTAGGACTGCTGCACCGTATATGTCTGATGCTCTGTCTGCGAACATCATATATATATATTGCGAAAATTTAGTGTTTGGCTATGAATGACGAACTAATTTTTGTGGCTAGGCTTTTTATCTTTGGTAGTGTGCTGGTGGTGGTAACGCTATTTGTCAAAGAATTTTTTTTTTTCAAAAAAGTGTTATGCCTTTATAGTTTACTTTACGTTGTAGAGTAACCATGTTGGGTCCGGCTTACACATTATGAGTGAGTAATATAAGCGCACATTATGCGTAGTTGTGAATCCTTTACACCATTACACCAGCGCATCATCGTTACTATGAAGCATCTTAAAAATGTAGGTATATGTACATTTAAAATCTTACCTATATGCATGGCCAGTTGCACATGCTACTGATATGGTGAGCACTACCAACAAGCATTCAGTTATATGCATTTATATTTTTCAAATCATAAGCAATCACACCATAACACACTTTATACCTTACATATTATATGTAAAAGCAAAAAGTTCTTCAACACGAGCGAAGAAAACGTTTAAAAAGCTCTAACGTTCGCTTCTATTTTAAATTACATGTAACTGACTCCTCCTGTTCTTATATATCCTCATCGTAATTTAGAAAAAGGATGCAGAAACGACAGACAAGGCCATAAACTTACATAAGTAAATATACAAATCCAAGAAGAAAAATAACGTCATCTTCTGCGATGATGTGCCAATCATTCTCTCTATCCACCTCTTTCTTTCGGTTCACCATCATTCTCTATTGAAGCCCAAAAAACTATGAAATTATTATGCAAATTTTAAATGCGTACATAACGACATGTGTAATGTTTGTGTGTGGTGGAGTAGACACTGGATTCATCGTCTGCTTTGTATCCCATCTCAAAAGACAGGTACATATTTCTTTTATTGTTATCTAATGTTTTTAACTGACAGTCAAGCAAGATCATATCATCAATACAGCAGCAGGGAATGCTCTTTCCATGTCGATGTATTTATGTATCTTTATAATTCTTTTTTTAAGTAACATAATCCGAAAATCAGATAATATATGTGACGTATTTTTGTATTTATTTTGTAAACATATCAACTAAAGCATCGACTTGTGTTTATCCGCTGATTTAACGTTGACTCAGACCATAAATTTTTAAGCTAGGTTAATAAAATAATAAAGTATAAATGTTTTGATTGCAAAAGAGAATTTAACGACTGTGGCGTGTGCAAAAAAAACTGAATGATTGGTTCCTTCTCAATACCAGTTTTATGAATGGAGAAAAATGAAAACGGATTTTGTTTCAGGATGAACATAATTTACTTGCATGAAAAAATATTAGTAAATGAATTAATGGTGAACGAAATTCTTCCAAGAAGAACAAAGTTAGATTACTAGATTGTCAAGTAAAACTTTTTTTGAAAAGTATAAACTTGCGGTACAGCTTTGACATAAAATTTTGATGTGACCTGTTTAGCTTCTCTGATTAATTTTCTTGCATCCTGATCCTGCATTCCAATTGTGTATGTTTTATAGGTGTGGTTACCTCAAAGTGAACAACGGACAATCTACCTACCTATGTAAATGACGTACAATCATTTTATCTGTATTGAAATCACAAATTGCATACGTAGCAAAACTTGAACTTATAAATCAAAAAAGAAGTTATTTAAGTCATAAAATTAAATTCTTAAGCCAAAACTGGTAACAAAAAACGTATCTATAATGAATCACTGCGACTGCGATGATGGAGCACATTCATTCCAATGTGTAGTAACAGAGTCTCATCAAACAAGTAGAATATTATGAGGAATTGTCCAATAACTATATAAAGCACACTACTACTAGTATAAGATTTAGTCAGTGTCAGTGCTATTTTAGTATGCAACACTCATACTTCTAGAAGGTGTTGGTTATTATTAAGTATGGTTGCAGAGGGTAATAGGGTTGGAGGCAATCTTGCAAATTTTTCAACTAATCTGGACGTGGACATAGTGTCAAAAACCTGTTACTGCATTTTTTCAGAATAAATTGTCTGTAGCTGAGGCAAAAACTGATTTTGCATAATTATTACCTCATCTCATTGTGTACAAAGCAATTGGGCAATTATCATTTCACATAATCGACGAGTTAAAAATATACTACATGATATTTATTATAAATTTATGCACTAAACATAATGTTTAGGTTCTACATGATTATATGGCTCAGTTTGACAAATCGATGAATATAAAATGCTACCTGAACCACAGTTTAGGATTTTAAACTTACTAAAGAACTCAAGACATGATAAAAAAAACCCATGCGGGAGTAATTTATTTTGAACAAGGCGTTAACAGAAAGGATTAACATGAGAAATTTCCCAGGTTAGGAATATGGGTGGATAAATACGTTCTGGGATTTCTCTCGACTCAGGCCAAGCAAACGAATGTAATTTTTACTTTCATGGTATGTCATGTTTTTCTTAAGAAATGATTTACAGCAATTACAACAGCACGCAAAGAGGCATCTAGGCTGTTGGCATAAATATAATATAAAACGTGTGGAACAAATGAGTTTACAAAACTGAAACTGATTAAAACTGCAAATATCTAGTAACTTCATGTGGTAGAAAAGAGGGAGATGCAATGATAAGCAATGAAAAGTATGGCTTCTTTTACGGGCTGCCTGAGACATTCATTCTAATTACACACTATGCTGATTGTTTTTTAGCACAGAAAGGTAGAAATAAACGTACTTAAGTAGATATGCAAACTTTCCAAACAAGCTTATGAATACTTATTTCAAAATAATTGCGCATTACCTTTCAAGCTACATGTGTGTACTCACTTGAAGATGATAATATGAAAAATTTCTAGTCGGACAGTCTGTATGCGATATTTTATTACA
>JAHZMZ010004246.1:0-22778 GCA_027743805.1 Lepidocyrtoides sp. E14 | reverse complement strand
ACTCTAAAGTTTCAGTTTGATAGTGAAGATTTGGTTACAATACAATTTGTTCAGTGGTAGAGCACCTCGAATGGCATTCTATTTTGCTGAGACTCTCCACGTTTCTCTAGTAGACGTTTTCGTGGATTTGATTTTGATGACGGGGTACTACATTTACCAATAAAAAAATCATAATTCAAAACATTATAGATATTAATGTGACCTTGAAATGGGGTTTCTTCATCTTTTTTTATAGTAATACCAGTTTAGCAATAAAATCGGTAAAATATTTTTTTCACAATTTAGTTCAACTAACTCATTAATATACTATTAATAAGTAATGTATACTGTATATTAGACTTCATACAAAAGCTCAATAAAATGCATTTTTTTGACATCAAACCCCATTGTGTAGCTTTTTAGTACTTAAACGTAGACCTTGCCTCTTCCATCCATAAAAAAAGGATATCAGACCATTTGCAAAATTTGATTGTATTGTAATTATAATCTGTTGTTGTGCATTCTCTGCACATCATTTCTCCACACAAAATGCATACACATGTACAGATGCTTTCATGTCATATTTTTTGCCAAACAGTCGCACTAAAAAATACTTCATTATTAAGTAGACGAAAAACACATTACTAGTTCACCTGGGAGTGCATTAACATGATGAAGGAATAATAATTGATTTACATCATGGAGATATTTTTACTGAATTTATATGTATTTTTCGTTACTTTTCTTTGTAAAGGCTGCCCACGTAGATACTTTGCTTTACAATTAAGTACAGATAAGATATCTTATCTTGACCATAATTTTTATGACGTATGCAAAAGCATTATACTTAAGTTTATCTATCGTCATATACTTGTTACAACTACGCTATCTCTCCATCTGCATTATTTTATACGTATCCATTTCACACGTAATACTTGTAAAGCACTAGAACTGTCACGGTTGACGACTTTGTAATATTTTTTTATAAATCAGTGATGAGTTTTTGTCTATTAAGACCAATAACACACACATAATTAATTTAGTAAGTGTCTAGGAAAAGCTTGTGATTTTGCTGAGAATCGTGTGTTCATACATACGTAAACGATGACATCTTTGCGTGCCATTCCTCTTTCACAGTTCATTACTTTTTATTCTTGTCGGTGGAAATGCTTAAGGATACAGAAATAAATTCATCCACAGCAGTTTCCACGCCTCATAGGATAGCTAGATTTTTTGTTTAATATTAGAATTTTTGTGCGTCCTATCTCGTGAAGAAAACAAAATGTCAATTATTTGCCTTATCTGTAAAGATAAGTTGCTAAATAATGCACCGGGAAGTCCTATTGGCTCTCTGAACAGTTTGACGGAAAACCAAGTGGTTGCTACAAGGTTAGTTGAAACCATTTTTGCAAAGAATACTAATGTTAAAGTGCTAACAACAATGCGTCTTCATTTTAAATGAGAATTTTTCATTCTTTGCTCTGGAAAATAGCTGTGGCCATTTGTATCATGCAGAGTGTTTACAGTGCTGGTTTAGAACACAAAAAACGAAACTCCAAAATCAAGGCGTGACTCAAATTTTTCCGTGAGAGAGTATAATCAAGTCTAAAGAAAATTTTCTTCTTAAATGTACCCACGTATTGGTAATACATCATACTTTTTATACCTTTCCTCTAGGGATCATTGTCCCACTTGCCAAAGTGAAGTTAATGATGAGCAAATCAGACAAATTCATTTACTTGAGGATCACCGCGAAGCTCTGGAGAAAGCAAAGTTTCTTGAAAGAATGGAAAATTTGGAAATATACTGCCATCAGTTGGAAAACAATATTCAGCAGCTTCAATATGAAAATGACATGCTTTTAAATAAGGCTCTGGCTCCCCCCAAATCTCCTCTTGGAAAAGGTAACCTGATTCATGATATCCATCCATCCATCCTGTTTTTTTTGTTCATTTATACTCAATTATTTGTGATTTTCAATCATTTTATAGAGGAATTTGCAGCGATTGTGAAAAATGATCGAGTAATCTGGCTGAAAAAGGATAGTTCACCGTTATCTGGTGTAGTATTATCCATCTTTAAAAAAGATGACGCACTTTGGGTTAAAATTAAGTTGGTAAGATTTCACATGTACATACACAGCACATATAATTGTGTACCTAATCCTAAACTTCCATTTTAAAACATTTATAAGGATAAAAAAATTAGAACCAACCAACGCTCTGGAATACTTGGATCATTTCGTTTTGACAAAAAGCAGGAATGGACCGTTCCGTTCGAGGATATAGTGTTAGAAAAAGACTTTAAAAAGAATAACATAATTGATGAGGACAAAGCAACTTCCGAACCAAGAACTCTATCACTATTCCTTCCTCTTCAGAAGGTTCAATCGTTTAGAACTAGCACAATGAGTTTGCCTGGTGATTATTTGGGTCAAAATTTTTCGCCCACGCGAGCAGGAGCAGCAAACGGTCTTCAGCCTATATTGTCGTATGACTTTATAAATAACTACGGATCGGTAAATAAGCAGTAAATGAACTGATGAAAATAGTTTTTTCGAGTTTAAGAGATGAAGATTGTGAGTAATTAGTTATTGTAAAAGACTGAAATAAAAACTTTTCAACATACTGACAATGAATAAACTCTAGAACACGGAACTGTATCGTCGTTCAACTGATCGTATGGGGCATAGTGATGCAATTCCCAGTGAGGACTCATTGCCCAGTGTGGCAGCAGTGGACACTTCAAATTCGAGTCCAATTAGAATCAGTACCATAATAGAAAATGATACAGGGGAGCAACGGGAATACGTTGTTCTTACCCCTAAGGCCACAAATGACCAGGTAAAAAAGTGGTTCAGCAATGACTGCAAATTTACAATGCTACTGCTTCACCGGCGTTCCCAAATTGGGAATCCCATTTATTGTTCATTGTTCATATGATTTTCTCAATCAAATGTATATATTCAGAATCAGTCGAGTCCGAAATTAAGTAATGACGGTCGAATTTCTCCACAAGATGGGAAAGGAAAGCATGTAACTTTTGCTGATGATTTAATGACAAATGTGTCTTTACCTTCTCATTTCAAATCCGAAAAAGGAAACCATTTTAGGGATCACGATTACAAAAATGTATTGGAAGCTCCAATCCAAGGAAGGTTGCACATGGTACGACCAGAAAAAATGGAATCAATGTTTTGTCTACATAGATATCTTACTTTCTCGAACATCCTGTCATTCATTAAAATTAAATTTCTTGCCAGGAAAATGATGAAGAGTATATAAAGGACCCAATCAAAATAACGGTGGAGCCGTGTGAAAATAATTTTTCTGCACAAGAAACGTCTAGTGAAGTCCCGGTAATTAATCTAATTCAACCCTCCACCACATCGACGCCTTGCTCTTCATCGTTGTCAATACCTGGAGAAATGCAAACGGATGTTTTTATAGGTTTGACAATTTGCGAACAAGGGGGAATCTTTAAGCAGGGTTTTCCAGCGAATAACTACTGTATAACAAAATATATTTACAATTTAAAAAAATCTTCCTTGCAGATTCCTTGGAACAATCCTTGGAACAATCGAGTGACCCTGATAAGAACTTCAACTATAGCTGCTTCGATACAACACTCACTGTGCTTTTTTATGGATGCGACGTTTTTGACAAAGCACTTCTTCAAAATGTATCCAATGACCATATTCAACAATCCGTTCAACACATTTTGGTAAATGGATTTGTGAGCCCAATTAGAAGTTCAGGAAAACTGCAATATTGTGTGGGTTACTCGGATCGTTTATATGAAGTAATTGCACACTTGTGCTCCAGCTACTTGGGTACCTAACTACGTATTTATATTCATATGAATTCAAACAATGGGTTATTGCTATTATAAGTACATGTATTACTACATTGTTTTAATACATACATACCTCTACTTATATTACGTACAGATTTGGAGGAGCTGATGACAATTTTGTTCGAATACGTGTTTAAGATCCCTCCTTTCATTAGCTACTCATATGACATGTGTGACTACATACATCAATTTTTTATCGATTTTACTGACAAAGAGAAAAAGCCAACAGTTCAACATTTATTCGAACAAAGTCTTGTACTCCAAGACAATCTTAAATTACGCAAGGAACCCAATCCAGCTCTATTTCTACAAATGCCTAATTCTGATGACGGAATTATTCATTATGAAGCTGTTCTTCCAAGTTTGACTCTGAACATAGAACATGTTCTAGAAAGTGGAGAAGGTAAAAAAAAGTGAAATTCAGAAATTAAATGTGTAGAGGGACGACCGATGGAAAAAATTGCGTATAGTAAAATTTTTGAATGCTTTTTAGGAACAATAAACACTGAAGCATTAACATGCTACTGCAACAAAACAGCAACATTAGAGTGCGCCAAGTGTGCCCAAATTCACGGGAAATCACCCATGTTATTCTGTGAAGACTGCAGTGTACTACTAGAAGCCATTCACGATCAAATGTACCATAAGTTGGAGTTATCTCCAATCAAAGCAATTAGTATGCCCGCAATCAACCTCCAACTTGCAGCGGTAATATGTTTAAAAGCAGAGAGATACAGCTCATTTCTGCGAAATACAATTAGCGATACTAGCGGTGACTGGATGTACATTGAAAAATTTGAGGATGGAAAAGCAAAGGTAAAACAATTTTAAACCTGCTACTACTGTAAGACTTTATTCATTCTCAACTTTCTGGTTTCAATTTTATTATCGTTGATATTCATGAAAATTTGTAATTTACAGGTTGAAAAATTGCCCAATATGGACGAATGGGTAGAATCTACAATTTCTCAAGTGTCAAGCATAAATATTCATGAATTGACTAGACCTCAGCGTAGGTTATTAACTGAATGTCGCATGTTTCTTTATTTACCTGCGCACAATTCTTATGCTTAAAATTAACTAGGCATACCAAAAATTTTAACATGCTTTATTGTAATCGACAACAGCAAAAATTGGGGAAATCAATAAAAACATGCTAGCATTTTGTAAGAAATCCATTGTAAATTTATCTAATCAAGGAAATGACAACGTCCGAGTCCTAAGCCGAGGACTCGTTTCAACATCTTTGATGTTCAAATTCAACAATAATCATGTATACCACACAATTGGAATAAGAGTCTTGTGGTTGTGTGAGGTCAAATATAGCCCCAGTTTACACAACTACTGAAATATAATAATCTGTCCATGAGTAAACATCAGCTCTTGATGTCATTCATTGTCTGCAATTATTCATAATATGATGTACGACGAATTTCTTAAGATGTAAGAATGCATCTGCCATATGTATATGATGAATAAGAAGCACGAATATGAAGCCCATACATTGCATTATTATTGAAGAATAAAGCAATAATATTTAATCAAAATGCTAATAAAAATTAGAAGGTTGTCCCTACTCGTTTCAAGCCCTGTTTGCGCTTCTTGTTGCGATAAATCATAAATCATGCAATATCTTGTTAATGACACTGCAATTCAATTTAACTTATTACCTCCCATGGTTGCGCTTCTCTCTTCCATAAAGTAAAACTACTGCAGTGCAGTAGGTCAAAGAGAGGCCTCCAAATACTGCGTGGTCAAACTAGTAATGTGTTGTATTTGTCTAATTGTATACGGCTTATAATGTGTTAAAATGAGGAGTTGGAGCTACAAAATGACAGTTGAGTCGAGTCTTTGGCTCCATAAACTAGTCAATTTTTGTGTAATTTCTGTTTTTTTTCACACATGATAGAATGCAAGATTTCCTTCTTATCTCCCGCAATCATCCATCCCTTTGTAAAATGTCAATTCTTATAATTACTTGTACGTTTTATACCATTATTATTGGTAAAAACCATAATGCATAACAAATGCCATTAGTGATCAGTGATCACAAATTTTATACCGACATGTAATCAATACTGCCAATAAATAATATTAGGAATGAAATTAATGAGACATGAGGTTTGCCTCAACATTTTTGTATTATCAAGCTGCACCTTTAAGCAAAAATGTTTTAGATGCTTAAGTAGGTAATAATTAAGTCATTAATAGGTACAATTGCCAAAGTGTTACTATATCCATGCCTGATCTGCCTTTCAGATCAATTATCTGAAGATCATCATCAAATTACATCCTTGCGCCGCCAACCGTATTTGCTTGATATGAAAATGCGTTAATGAACTCAAAACTGCAATTCACAATTGGCCAGATATACATTTTTATTACTTTTTTCATCATTTCAATGCTCTGTCTGGAATTGACTTTAAATGCTGTTGGATTACAGTGCTTAAACTGTATTGACGAGCGCATCAAAGCTAATAGTGACATAATATTATGTGAGGTATAATGATAAAACATTTTAGATTATATTGCCATTACTATTATTTTTAGGACGCGACCGTCATCACTCATTCAATAAAGTACATTATATAAAGTGATGAAATCTGTTAACTCAGGTAATATTCACTTTACAAGAGACTCTCACTCACAAGTCTGGCACGTCTATCAATATCAGTATAACAAATTGAATAATTATTGCGTTCGTTGGTTTTTAAGTGATAAGAATGATTGTAATAACCGTTTCTACTAATTAAATAACTACCTTCAAATACTGAAGAACTGTGAAGTAAAAAGGTGCTTAATATTTGTACTATTATGGGAGTCGACATTAATACGGAGTTGTTACAGAAGTTAAGAAGAATGCCAAAAAATGAGTCATTATACCTCTATATTTTCGTCGTATTACTTGTGTTTTCGCTACTAATGATCTGACTGTGCTAGAATGAAGGGAAGCGAATACCTAAGTAGAGCAGCTCTAATAGCACAAAAAGTACCTCAGCTCAGGAATTGCTAGTATGTCTCCACTATGAAAAATGATAAGAAAAACGAATGTCCGTCATGGTTTTAAATATGTCAATTAAAACATGTGTGTAAAGAATAAAGACTGTACATTTCAAAAAAGTAGTTTGACCCTTAAAATTTTGATCCAGTTTACGTCTAAAATAAACAATAATGCTTGGATGACATGATGACCATGTACATATTTGCTTTATTTTAAAAAGGGACATGATCAAAGAAAGTGATATGATAGGTACGTACTGTACTGTAAACACTGGTATGACTGAACAAAAAGAAATGAGTTCAAAGAATCCACGTGTTGAGAATAATGTAGGTCTAGACTTTATGGAGGAGTGTGAGTTTAATAATTACCTGTTATTGGTTGACTAGCTATTTTAATTGAAGCATGCCTTATTTTTAATACCAAACAAACCATATTGCGTTGTGCAAGTTTCTTGATTTCTAGACCCAGTAAAGGTAACATTTATGCAGACCTTCCTATGTTTGTATACCTATTATTAAAACAAAATATTTTTTTAAATGTCATAAAAAAATAAGCTATATGTAGTAATACTTTGATAGCTTCATGAAAAATGCATCCAAGTTAGGGGCTTGCAGTGCAGAATCTGATTCCAGGGACTAACCTAAATTCATAAACTAGCTAGCACTTTGGTAGATACTTTTTTTCTTGACCCTGTACAGGAAGTACCCCGTCTCAGAAAATCAGTAGACTATGGAAAAGACATCAAAACACTTTGGGATTATACAAGATCATAATGTTGTAATGACCAACAAACAATAAAGTATCATTCTTTCATGAAAAAAACAGTTCGACTTTATGAACATGTATCATTTTAGCAGTGAGTGTGGTAAAACAAAATTTCCAACATTCATGTATACTGTAATATTCACTCTTGTTACAGACTTAGTTAATCTGCAATTAGATAATATATAATTTTAAATATTTTAAAATAATGTAAATTTCCTTGTACTGACATAATTAATTGCCTTCATCACCATTGAAGGGCTCTGTATTGAATTGAAAGAAAAATATGTGTGCCATGGGCCATACATATTACCTTTTTTACTAAATTAGGAAAATTAAAATATATTGTCACCGTTTATTATTTAGATGTGTTACAAAAGTAATTGACAATTTAATTGTGGTATGGTGGTCGTCTTTCAATGCCTTCAAAGCCCGAGTAATTATATAAATGTACAAATAAAAGCAAAATCTGCAATACTTTGTTCATGTAGACCGTGGCTGGTACGGCACTACTTAGCAGTATAACAAGCCCTTGGGTTTGCCAAAACTGTTATTATGTATGTGGTGGATTTTATTACTTAACTTAAGTTAGAACTATATTGACAACAAACAGAGACTCAACCTTGACAATTCAGCCTACATTACGGGAAGAATGGAGTAAGTTACATAATATTACGACATAAAAACACGAAAGGATTTAATGAACCATGACCGAGTAAGTCTGAGATCGGCAAAATTGAAACGTGATAACTATTTATACTGTAACGTTTAGAAACAAATATATGCAACTGAAAAAATCATGCATAACGAAGGGCAGGTTTCTTACTTTGTGCTCCTTGATTAAGTGAAAGTATGTACAATGCATATTATGACAAGTTCTTGGTACAGTTTTGTTTTAGGGTTAGAAAAGCAAAATTACAATCATTTATATACTATCATACATACTTTAAATATATAACTATTATACACATATCTTAACACAGAGTCCCATTATTTTTATGATGTAATCAAATAGTAATGCATTTATATTTACATTCAAGTGCTCATTATCTTTTGTCATTATCATTATTAGGTAAGCAAAGTAAACTTCCTGTCACTGGACACACAAGTACTTTTTATTATCTTTTGTAAATACAATGCGTAAGCGAAAATATAAAGCTCGTTTGATGGGAAGATGTCCTGATAATTGCGGGCGTGAGAAGGAAGAAACGAGTTTGGCATATAATAACTTGTACACACATGTTCATATATATTTATTTTTGAAAGCAGTTTTCATTCATTCTCTAAAGTCTTTTAAATTTTTGCTCAGACACGCTATGGTAAACCAGTTATTTAAAGTGTTAGTTAAACATGTTACACATGTATAGCAAGGGCAATGTATGAATGTATGCATTTAAATATCTTTACAAATCTTTACTGTTTTATTTATGACAAAGAAATAGTGTTAAAGAGCGGCGACAACAATGCTTATTTATTTATTTATATATTTAATACCTACTAACAATACAAAGCATGAAAATCCGGTAATTTTAGTAAAAGGTATCAAAAGAACTTTAGTTCTATCTTTACATTTGATATTATTAATACATTTTTGTTTTAAAAAATGGCATGATTATCAAGCGAAACAATCGACTAATAAAATACTTTACACAAATAAAAAAGTATGTTGAAAATAAAATTTAGTCGAACAGTCAACTCTGTTCTATTCAATTGCATTAATGCAAAAACAGTACGCTCGCTACGCACGCCTATACATGAAGTGACAAGTTTTTATAACAATCAGCGTGAAAAATAGTTTCAATTTTTGCTGATTGAATGCGATAGTCAATGATTAAACCTTAATGCATTACATAGGGTAAAAATCTCATATTGTACATATTAAATGTATAAAATCGTATTAGCAGGATAATTTATTCGTTTAACACATAACAATTTAAAATGTAAAGAACAATTTTGATAATGTTAGTTTGTTTAAAATCGAAAATAAAAAGTAAATTGTCATTAGGATTGCATAGAAATAAAGCTTTTGTGCGTAAAAGCACCGACTTAATATTTAACTTCCTATAAAGATTGAACGAGATAATGACCCTTATCCATACTCAGTAGATAAAGCAAAAAAGCTAGGAAGGAAAGGATGAACAGTAAAGATAAATATTTAGTCAAATTTTCAACCAGTCAATCAAAATCAAGTAAAGCAAAGACGAATTTTATCGATCAGTGCACTCATACAACTGCCAAGTTTTCTTTCAAGCAAGTCTTTTTTTTTTGGAAATCAAACCGAACTACTGCTAATGGTTATGACATCTTTGAACCAAAGCGTACGCATACAAATTAATTAGAGAAGGTTGAGCCTATTTTTTGCCAGTTTACTACAGTAATCTGATGCGGATTGATACGGTAAATTGAACAAAGCAGTTGCTAAAATGCATTCCTGCCATTCCTTCTGCACTGATGATTAGCGTGATTATTTACATCAGTTACATTTTCATTAAACTTGCTATACTTGCACATATTTATTTCATTGTCTGCTAAATTTGACCGCAAACAATTTTTAAATCCACACTTCATGTCCTGCCCAAATTCTTGTTCATTATCTTGATGCACTTTCTTTCTTTCAAATTTGCCTTAATTTTTCAATAAAAACATGTTGGAGGCTTGCGTTTTTGAAGGAAAAAATGTACACATTGCCAATGTGATGATAATGACAGGATTATGATGAGCGAGAGAGAAGACTCCTGGTACAAGAAAGAAAAAAAATATACATATATAAACTCACATAAAATGTGTATCCGTTGTTGTACATAAATTGGTAAACGCATTGGTATGCAGTGTTGTACTGTGTACGGTACATGATGTAAATGAAGTGGTGAATGAATTAATGTATCAAGCATGGTTCCTTGACTTCTTGATTACCATTGCCGATGAGCGACACCAATGCGTTTTGCTCACGTTCTGTGTTCAGGGCTTGGCTTGGCTTATGTAACAATTTTTAGCTTTCTCTGAAATAGTAATCAGATTTATATGCAAGTCTGCCTCGTATCGGATCAGAGAATCTTTTCAAAAGAGAATGCATCACTGACTGAATTCTCAATAAATTTCAAATTGGAGTCACATATCAAAAAACAAATAAATGTAGCGCAAGCTAAAGCGTGTGGAAACATCATTCGCGTTCATTAACAACAAAAGCCACATGTCTTAGACGGGACTGATGATAGCGAGTTCTACACTTTTTATTAGGTAACAGCTAATTTCTTTCGCTTTTAAGACAATACGCAGCTTCACCCACAGAAGCCAGGGAAATGGAACGTAACGACTTGACTGACAATGAATAAAGTTACAGATAGGAAAACATCGTTTGCGCAAAACGTTGTTTGTGTTCTTTGCATGTGTGCCTGTCTTACCTACATATATACTATTCCACATTCCACAAGTCAAATGTAATATTACATTCATGTTATTGGTAATGTTAATAATCCAATTTTATAGCTTTTTTAATTGACGAATCAGGTTTATTTTGGAAATATTTCTTGTAAATGCACAGTAATGTGTTTTAGCGAACACACCTCCAAGGAAAATGGACATACCCAATGTAATGAATGAACAAAACTATGTATTAGTATGGATTGCATAAATGATTGCTCACTGCAACACAAAAAGATTTGCCACCAATCAATAAGAGTTTAAGCGATTGCTGACTGATTACTGCATTTTACTTAAGCACTATTAACTACAACTGTAAATGGAAGAAGGTTTGTCTAGCGTCATTGCCAATGGAAGAGGGTGGATGCAAACAAGAAAACGGTTTACGCATGAAAAACAAAGAATTTAGCACCAAGATTTACCATTACCTTTTAACAAAGGATGGCATTTGTGCCAAGTGCCAGCAGTAGGTACACGAACATGCATAGATTTGTTCATAATTTAGATATTAGCTGAGTTAAATTTGGTCCATGTGTGTTGGCTTATCAGAACCACATAGGTATATAAATATTTCCAAAAAAATCGCTGTAAGTTCAAAGTATGAATGATAAGCATCGTTAAAAGAAGCGGTTACTCGATGAACAACCCATAAATATTTACATTTGTGTCTAACAATGTTATCCTTCAAAAATTTACATGCACACACCTAAATAGGATCATAAAACGTGAAGTTGAGACAATAACACAAAAAGCGCTTGCACTGGCCCAATCATTGGAAATGTTTGAAAGTTTTGTAGCGACGTAAACTGATAAAAGACGAAAAATAAACATGATAAAAAAGCGTGCTAAATCATAAAAAGCAAGCGCGCTTGTATGCAACTCAATTTTTAGGTGTGAGTTGGTGGTACTTTTATGAGTTAATCATGTCTGCTTTACAGTAAATTGATTTAATAGCTTTATATGTTATGTATTGATTGCGCTTATCATGTTCTGTGGATTATAAATGTAGGCGGACTGTATACATTCATTACAAGGCACAAACGTGCGTATATATATATATGGGCTTTGTTTTTGAGATAGGCAGCTTATTGGAATGATAACCACCTAACAGCGTGACTTACTTGTTTGACTTATTTTAGATACTGGTTTCTGTTGATTATACTGATAATACAGGCAAAAATGTTGATTGGTCAGTAGCCTTACATTATGTGCATTTTGCATTGTTTTTGCTATTTAAGCATTACATGAAATCAATACGAGTAACCAACTACTAAGCATCTCTTTGCAGTAGGCAATTTAGCGACGGTTTTGACAAGATGAGGAAACTTTTGGCGTGTCTTAGGCTTGGGTTGGTACAAAGAAGCCTCAAAGTAATTGAAATAATTGTTCTTTAATAGTAATTAAATAGATAAAGTTGTAAAAATTCTAAAGCCATAAAAATAAAGACATGATCGGAAGTGCAGTTGTAATAAACCGCCCTTTTTTATTAATCAGTCGCGACGGTGGTCTTAAAGTAGTTATACCAAGTTAGCTGGTTGTAGTAGTCAAATCAAGCAAATTCGTTATTTCGTATGGTACATGCATGCAATTTTTTCAACCAAGAACGTACATTTTGGTTGGGTTATCAATGGTGTAAAACGTGCTCTTCTCACTTTTGTAGGATTGTTCATCTAATGACTAATAATAGCGTTGCAATAGATTGGAGGTTTCGCAAATTTTCACTTGATAGTTACCAACCGGTGAGTACAACAACGTAGGCGCATACTTTTTTTATAATGAACTACCCCATTGATGCCATAATATTTACACGAATGAGCTTATGGAGATTGGGGGTGTGTAAATTTGGATGAAGGTACAAGTATGTAAGTACCAAGTACACAATGCATATAGTGTTTCATTCATTCAACCGCAAAAAAGATGTTTTGTTTTTATAACTGGAAAAACGAAGCTATCTATGCATTTGAACAAAATATGATATGCCAATAAATTGATGGATGGCTAATGTTCTACGCGTACATAATGTACTTATCGATGATAGCAGCTTTGAAGATAGATCGTTGATTGCGCTGATAGTCTGGTTATTTAAATACGAGTACATTTATCGTTTTATCGTATGCTAGTGTGAAAGAGGTACCTCATTATTATATTATTGATGCATTCCTAACAAGTTGCATAATGATAACTTGTGCGATCACTTACACAGCATCTACAACTGCAGCTGCACCATAGTTTGAAATGGGAAATTGTGCACTTATTTTGTACTTCCGGTGGTACCGTTAGATTCTTAGATTGCTTGCGTAAAAAAAAGTAAAATTGAAGTATCATTATTATTTATCGTACTAGATATAATTTGGCAAAATAATTATTATTCTTTTGGTTTTGTCTAGGTATTGATAAACTATTTTTTTAAGGAAGCTAAATTCTCAAGCTTGCACTTTATGGTATTCGTACAGTCTTGAAAATGTCCAATTTTTTAATCTGAACGGAAATCTTTTGTCCGATCACAAGCGCTTACTGATAGGGTCTTGGCACTGACATGTACTTTGTATGATAAGGAAGAACTGAACTAACTTCCCTATCCTCATTGATGTGAAATGATATCGATTTTGCCAAGTCTCAGACCTGGGATGAGATGATCATTACCCTGTAGCTTACCACTACCACTCACAAAGAAAATTGTAATTCCTGTGACTGTGACAGCACAAATAATATCTAGTGAAATTACAAAAAAAAAAACAAAAATATTTCCAAGTACAATATGCACTACGTAAGCATACCTAAATGAAATTATAATAGCTAATTAGTCCATTTATTTTAGCTCAGAAAACTGTCATCTGTTCTGAATCAAATTATAGTCAGCCAAAAAACGTCAATTATCGCATTTCACACATCGCCAATAATTGCATGTGTATAATATTTATACATTTCTCATTTTTTTATGTTCATACATGAAAGCACAACAACCAGCATAAGAACTAAGAACGTGCCGCCAGTATGGGTTAGTCTTACTGAACCCGTAATTTGTACAACGAAACGTGACTGCGTTTTTCACCACATAAACTGTCCAATTATAATATTAAATTTCAATCATCGACGACATGCCATGGTTTAAAAACGTCGTATAGAGAGATAATGGTGCTTGCTTAAATCAATGGAATAAATGCAACTTTAGAAATGATACCATGTGCATTAAAGTGATAAAAAATAGTCTCGTTTTTTCTCGTGTCGATTACAACAAGCAAGTTATGGTCATGAAGTTCATGTGTGCCATGTGCCAATATGTGGCTGCAACTTTATGCAATAGATAATCTAATCATCGTCGAAAATAACGTTGAGAAACAAAAAATTTATAACGATATGTCCAACTCAAATCAAAAAGAAATCGGATTACTTATGATGGATTTGTATAAATGCAATGTGCGTAAGCACACACACCTATAAATTTGAAATCACGTACTACAAATTGTTGGGCAGGTATCTGCAAAAAAAGTTTTGATTTTATCACCAACTGAAATGAATGTACATATACGTTTCTTTTATCATTAATATGCACGTATATATTATGGCTCACAAAGAGTTCAAAACAATGCTCACATTTATCATCATCGCTATCACACATCAAATTTTTAGACTTTATTTGCAAACAATTTTTTTTCTGAGAAAATACGAATAAAACCAGTTGTCAGGTCCTTATGACAGCGTTAGTTCCTTGAAAGGGATTCAATTTGGCACATAATATTGTCTATGATGTTTGATTAGAACTTTACAATCCATAAATCTGTACTTGTAAAACAAGAGGAATCAGTGCTGGCCAGCGTTTTCTTCTTCTTCTTCTACCACGCAATTCCTCAAAGTACACGCAAATTTATTTATACAATTGACTTAGTGTGAGAACCCATTCATTCATTGCATGCTGATTCAGAGTTCAGACGCCTCATTCCTTAAATTGTGATTCTGATATAGTTTTTCATGTATAGTACATAATAGCGATAACTGTCACTTTCTGTTAGCAGTGTTAAGTACAACTCCCTTCAAAAGGGCTCAGCAGTTCAGTCAAACTGTTTAGTTGCAGTTGTGCATTCTTAATCATGGTAATTATGAACATGTTGGAGATAATTACCTACTATTTTGTTGGTTTATACAGCATTTTTGTTGTTAGTGCTTAAGCGATTATATCATACTTAACAAATTATCCGCCAGCATTACACACATTAAAAATAAATTTCCTGTTTTTAGATTGAAATGAAAGTGAAAAAGTGGGAGAGTTTGTAAAAAAACGTGAATTTGAAAAAGTAGGTTGGGGAGTTCTCAAGTGGTCGATTTTTCTGCACGTATGAAAAGGAGAGAAACAGTAAATATTCTTGGTATAGGATTCACGATGAGTTTTACGAAATCTGGTACAGTTTTGTTTCTATTGTTTAAAAAATGTTTTTGAGAACGTGGGACTAAATCGTCCATGAGTTTGTGACTTTTTGTCGGGAAATCTGTGTAGCTGAATTTCCGTTTAACCTTGACAAGGCTCGTTAATTTAGGTAGTTGTAATTTATTCAGAATCAGAAAAGTATTGTACCTACATGAAATGAAAAAAAAATGTACACGTAACTGTTTACGTGTGTGTGTAAAACTGCATCGGCTTCTGTTGTTCAAGTTTCTTCAATTGAGTACTACGGTCTCAGTAATACTACACTGGAGGTGAACCTATTTCGAGTGGCACATTATTGCTAATCTCATTGTTAAGTGTTCGTTACCTTAAACTTCCAAGCAGGTAAACCGTAAAGTTACATGAAATAAAATATTTTTACAAAAAATATCCGCACATTGATCATCCATTCCATATCCCATTGCACACAAAAACAAACAAAATTATTGTGCACTTAAAAGGCAAGCAAAAAAAACTACTAGGTATGCAAATATGCTCATTGAAATTGATATTTACTCACTTGAAAGGTTAATGTCACAGTCATATCCACTACTATAGTCATGGGCATGAACCGCTAAACAATTAAATGCCTAAGCTTTATTTATTTATTTACAGAAAATTAAGACTAATTTCACAAGTACACACACAGTGTTTACTGCTGTGTTTGTGCGAATGTTCGAAGGCATGTACATATGTACATACAAGTATTGGTGTAAACTGCATCTTTCATCTCCACTCCTTAAAACATGCAACAACAACACTGAAACGTTTTTGTGCAAGCAACCGAACCGTGAATTTTTATATCCTGTATTTTGCATGCGAAAATCTATGTTCTTGTCAGTAATTCAGTAAAAAAATGCAACGGTGCAGCTTTTAAAGTTTTTGCAAGAGAGGATGATGATAAAAGTATATTATGGCTACACTGTCAGTACAACAAAGTCTTAATAATCGATAATTGAATAGCCTTTAGTTTTAACTTACTATCATCTTATGCATCAATAATTGGTGCGTATAATACTGATATTATCAGGTACAAAAATCTTACTGCATTTCGAAATGTAAACAAAATAGTTAGGCTACCTATTTCAAGCAAACCCATATTATTTTGGCAGATTTTTTGCTTAGATAAGAATAGAAGATGAAATTGCATATGGAATATAGAAAATTTTCAAAATAAAAGCATAAGCAAATGATTTTTGGTTTGCTAGTCGTGAATGGTTTTCATATTGTGTTTATATCACGGTGTGAGCCACACGAGTTCATTTATAAATTCATACTTTTCGTCAGCGAAATTGAAAGTGCTTAACTACACTGCTTATCTATCTTGTTTGCTTTGGTAGAAGTATTACGCTGTTTTCGTGAGAAGAAGTTAAAATAGTTCATACTGTTATCTTATCTTTTTTAAGGAAGCTACACGCAAAAATATAAATATATATTAGGAGATGGAGATAACACCAGAAATGCAAGACACGCAGAATGAGAATGATACACACAAATTTAAAATTTTCACCTAATATTTTTTTTTAGGTATTTTTGAACTCGTGCTGTGCTTTATGTAGATTGTTTTTTTTTCTTCTTTCTTGATCTTTACCATTTCTTCTAGAAAATAGGATTTACACAAATGCTTGAGCATCTTTGTCATTCATTCATGCATAAATTTTATCATGTCACGATCGATGCGTCAAGTCATTACAAGTTATTTTTTTACATTCCATATTCCTTTATTTAAAAATCAATTCACAAATATATCTGTTTCCGTCTATATATGCGTATAGATCATCTGCTTTCACTTCTGCTGGAAAAATAGCACATCCGGTATTGAAATATCAATTACAGGCTCTACTTTGTCAAATAATAAGTATTTTAACGACCCCCTAAGGTGAGGCATGTATTTAGGGAGTATAAAGTGGAATTCTTTATATCATTTCCGTTTTCCTTCCTGATTTCATCTGTTTTGTATAGCTATTTGACTTTGGGATCTTATAGCACCTAACGTGATAATGATAAGTTAATTATAAGTCTTTTTATGTACAATTATTCACCCGTTACATCAGGCTTCCTCCCAGTCATTCATTCATTTACATACATACAAACCTGTATTATGGACTCATATTAACTCATCTCGTCAACATTTAAGATTTTACAGCAAAATGACTTAATTCAGTCTACCAGTTTTACCATAAAAAAGTCGCTCTAACTAAGATGATGTTGTTGGGCCTAAAAAATCTAGATACCGTTCACACATGACGGGTCACAGTGATCTCTAGTTTATAATTTAACATGCTATCCGTATGAATTTTTGTACATCCATTGCATTATGCATTGTTATATATGTAAATAATATGTTAAATACACACAATAGGCCCTGTTGTATCAGACCCACTTTGATGACTGACCATAGTGCGTACCTATTTTTTTTTACTTTTGAGGTTTTTACACATTCATTTTGCTCTACTATATTAATTACTTTAACTGTTCCCTTTCCCTACTACTTCTACTTTGATTTATGAATTCTCACATTACACGCTTGCGCTCTGAGTTTTTGTTTGCAAAAAAATAGTTAAGTAGCTTTGCGTGCATTAAAGATTTGTGCGCGCAATTCTTTGAGAAAATATACCTACGCACAGAAATATATACATGCATAAGTATCACTAACGAGCATAATACGGTTTGAATTCGCTGACAACTGACCGTTAATTTTTATTCCTGTAATCCGTCATGTTAATTTCAAGCTGTTCTAAAAGGGTATCTCATGCAAAACACAGCCTAGCTCTAGGACAGCAGTTACACAAAAATCTCATAATGGACAATACAAGTTTATTGTTATTGGAAAAACAGTTCAACTTATTTTAATACATCTAATACACATTTTTTTGCACTTTACAAAGCAGATATACATACGTATAAAATCATAGTTATTCGTTCATAAATACCTCCTATGCAACCTATAAATATGCAAAAGGACTACATGATGAGAAATGAGAATGAAGCACAAAGAATGAATGGATATTATGCGTATGCGTTTACACGTTAGTTTTCTCTTTCATTTCAAATGTTACCTGCGTAAAGTGACTAGGTAGGGATATATGGAAGTAAGCTGTATGCTTTAAGCAGCATGTAGATGTAAAAAACAAAGGACTCAAAAAATGTTCATCGAGTCGAACGTGTTGGTTGATACACCTTACATTTTTACTGTTTGTTTCTCATTTTTTGGTTCCTCACCCTTCTTCTCTGCAAAGAAAGATAAATTTAGTACCTTACTGAAATGGGCGCAGATAACGTCCATTACTGCATATATTTAAGCTAGTTTTAATAATGATTCCTCCATACTAACACATGTATCATGTTCTTAATATTTGCAGTGCCTGATCGCAAATGTGCTTTCCGCGCAAGAATATCTCACAACTACTCCAAATCACGTATTGCTCGTTGTTGGTACTCCTCACCACTTGTAGTAACGATAATACACATGCCTGAGGAGGAGCACAGGCAACTAGGCTTTGTCGCTGTTTAATTGACGTCAGTTTGGAGTTACGTGTGTGATTGTTACTAACTAAATGACATGATGGTTACTGTGTCTTGTTGTGTGATTCCTTATCATCGGAAACAACGTGATTGAGATTTCTGTAAAAGATTGTTATTACCTGAAAAAACATCACTTGCACTCATGAAGCAGCAAGTACAATACATAATTTACAAGTTGATGTGGGGGCGCCATTTTAATTAATACATTTCCTAATTTAATTTAGGAAGAGTGACCATGCTAGTCAATAGGTTATCGGTAAATTATAATGAAACAAAAAAGATGTCGCCATCAAAAAGAAAGGGTTCCAGATTTATGTGGAGTAACTTTTGGGGTGGGGGAGGAAAAATGGAAGTGTTGCGTGCTGTAGTGGTAGTGCTAGTGTGCTTCATACATACGATTACCACCGAGGAAAAGCAAGAACGACCACCGTCTGTTCAACGAAGACAGGCTCAATATCTAGTGGAGCATACTTATCCTCCAAACAGTTATAGTCGATCCACATTTAAGCCATCACCTATTATAGACACCTATTACGAAAATCAAGGTATGAAAATCAAGGATACTGAGTTGTATAATGAAAACCTGTTTATTTGATGGAAGAGTGTAGTTCTTTTGTGATTTAAATTGTATTGTGATCATCATATTGATTTGTTCTTATTGTTTGGTTCTGGAAGATGGGTTTGGAGATAGTATTCAAAGTGCAGGATCGATGCAGGATCAATTTTTAGATTTATTTATCTGGAATAAGCCAATGCCTGCTATGAGCATTGTCAACACATTTATGGAGGATGAGGATGAACTTCCATTTCTCCGTGAATTGTCAACAATTTGTCCCAGAAAGGATTTCTTCTTTGGCATGAATCCTCGCCACATGAATGCTGTGACTAGGTTGAAAGATGTTATAATGGGTAAAGTGTTTTCAATAACCCTCATTAAAAGTGCACAAAAAATATTGAAAAAATAAAGGTATTCATGGCATATTCGTTTCGTGCACTATACAGAGCAACGGACTCCTGAAGACGCTCTAAAAATGGCCGCTGGGCTCCGTGACAGAGGTGAAATCAATCCTCATGCATGGCTTCGTGCCGTGATGGGATCTGCAGTTCATCGAAAAGATTTACAGGGTCTCAGAAAGCCCCCTATTGTAGAAATCATGCCAAGTTTGTTCATTACCAATGATGTTTTAAGTCGCTTGAAAAGATCCATCAATACTCCATCCCACAGTCGCGTAAGTGCCGCTTTTAACTTGGATGGATGATTACGGGATCTGTTGGTCGGGATAACGGAATCGAGAATTTAGTTTGGTATTGGAGAGAAGATGTAATGGTAAATTCCCATCATTGGTTCTGGCATCTGAGTTACCCCATCAGTGGGGAGAGAGGCAGACAAGATAGAGAAGGTATGTAACGGTATTAATCTGGTAAAACATTATATGCACTTGTTCTTATTGTCTATTAAGGATCATTAAGACTTTAGACGCAAATACTTTTACTCTCGTTTCATTTAAAGCACTTTGTACAGTTTATTTGATGAAAATCTTCTAAAAATTACTACAAAAAAACAATGTTTATTTATTATTTTCTTCTAAGAAGATTCATTCGTTTTCAATGAATTTGTTTTTAACTTCAGGTGAGCTCTTCTACTTCATGCATCACACTATGTTGGCCAGGTAAGCGATGCATTACAATTTATTGGTTTCATGTGATGTGCTCTTACATGCATTGCATTTTAACTTTTCAATGAATGAAATTCTAGTGAAATTAGAAATATGTTAAGCGTTCACTTTCAATGACACGTTGAAAATTTGTTTTTCAAAACATTTGTGTAATGTTAACAATATCATGAAAATTCAATGGCTTATCATCCAATCAACTATATAGGTTCCATGCTGAGCGATTGTCAGTTGGCTTACCCCCAGTAAGACCATACAATTTGCAGCCTGGCACTCGTATCCCTCTAGGGTATAACCCACACATGCACGACGGAAACTCTGGAAATAATTGGAGCCCCAGACCTCCTGGAGTTCCTGTTTCGGTAGGTTTGCATTCTTGTTGGTACTCTTTTTCCTCCAACTTACAACAGTTATTCCAGTAACTAAATATTTAAAATTTAAAAAAAAAATCACGCAGGACATCATGTCAAATCGCCTTCCTGATGCTCCATTTTTTGTCAGCGTGAGAAACAGAAGTATTCACTTGAATAGAATTTTGGAAGGAATATCAATGGGATCTTTGATTGATGTGAGTCGCTAATTTTAAGCTTCCATTATAGATAACAGTAGTTTATTCATAAAAACACCTGTATGGCACACCCATTTTGTAGAGATACGGTCGACCCATTTACCTGGATAATGACGAGGGAATCAACCATCTTGGAAATACTGTGGAGGCAAACGCCTACTCTCTGAACCCAGAGTATTACGGCTATCATGGCATTCACAACAATGGGCATAACATCATCAGTTTAGCTTTAGATCCTCGCAATGAGATTGGATTGCCACCAGGTAAATTCTACTTAATTTAATGATTTGTTGGGAAAAGTTGTTTCTTCATCAATCAAAAATGTAGTATGACGAGATGCAAAATGGTTGCTTTTCTCTGCTCATTATTCTAAATAAAATGCCCAATTTTTATCTATTTAGTGAGTTGGTTTGCAAAATATAAATAAGTAACACACGAGGAGACAGGGAATCTTCTTGTTCCCTTTATTGTACTATTACCAGCGAAAATCAAGCTAGCTCAACTAAGTACCTACTTGCAAAAAAATTTTTAGTGTTTGTCTAATTAGGTATTTTCGTGCATTTTTATCAGCACTAAATTTTAAGGTTAATCTTGTTTACTTTTTACATGCTTAATGCATACAGAGTGCAGAAATGTTCCTACTAAAAATTGCATAAGCTTTAATTTGAAATAGCAGCATGTATTATCATTATTGTGTAAAAATCAGTTCATTTGTACATATACGTATGCATAGATTATAAAAGTTGAGATCACACTCTGACTTTTTCTAATTAGGCTGCACTCTGTTTTCTGCATTTTTGCAATAAATGTTACCACAAACCAGTCACTTAAATTTTTACATGAAAAGGAAGTATTTGAAAATTTGTAAGTGACTATTTACTCGTGTAAAACGTGTGAGAATAAGTTTCATTTGAGAATGTTTACGTTTTTATGATGACTGTTGCTTCCTGCGTATATCAAATTGCTGACAAATAATTACATGTCGCCTACGGACGACGGGTACAGGACAATAACAAGAGAAATAATACGGATTAAAATATATAATGGTTATTATAATGACTCTACTGTGAATGCAATTTGTTTTTACTGATGATAATATTTTATGCTTTTGTGTGGAAAAGGTGTCATGGGTGAAGCTGCCACTGCAATGCGTGATGTGATGTTTTACCCATATCACGAATTTATTGACAACATATTCAACCGCTATAAAAACACCTTACAACCGTATCAACTTACTAAGGTAGGTTGTCATCATTCTAAAAAGAACAGGATAATTCCATGTTTTAAGCAAAATTAGAACGAATTATTATGTCTGTATACATAATTTATGCAATGCTGCGTGTCTTGGTACAATATGTAACTGAAACATAAGATAATGATACTTCTATTAGTTTTATCTATTACAAAAATCATTTTTTTGACATGGTTTTACCAAATTCACTACACACAGTACAATGCAATTGACTGTGACATTTTTTATTATAAAAACAATCATTTGTATTTTCAGGGTGATTGGCCACTCTTGGTGCATGGAGTTAGCATGCAAAGCATCAAGGTACAAGCGAATAATTTACC